>KN726831.1:0-23987 GCA_000816745.1 Ancylostoma duodenale
GTTTGGTCTGCATCGGGTGCTTTCTGGTTTTTATCGAATGCAAAGAGAAAATCGTTTTTTTTTTTTTGGCATTTTTTTTAGGCGTGAAAATTAAGTAAATCAACTTTCTTGAGAAACCTACGATAAAAGAATTGTGGTGGAAGAAAAGCGCTCTCGAAAGACAGTGAGGATTTATTGAAAGTATCCCAGACTCATGTTAACGCCTGGTGAATCTATTCAAACTCTTCATTGAGGGCGCAATCTCAGAACCCCAAAAACAAGTTTCTGATCGCATCTGAAACTTGCTTTTCCAAAAGCTTGTCGACAAGTTGTTTTCACACTTCCTTGTCGACAAGTTGTTCGCCCGAAAAGCTTGTCAACAACTTGTTTTCAACAACGAAGCAGTGAAAACAAGTTGTCGACAAGCTTTTCAGGCGAACAACTTGTCGACAAGAAAGTGTGAAAACAACTTGTCGGCAAGCTTTTGGAAAAGCAAGTTTCAGATGCGATCAGAAACTTGTTTTTGGGATTCTGAGATGGGCGGCTAAAAGACGTTGCATGTTGTTGCTCTCAAAAAAAGTTATGGAATCACTCTGCATACAAAAAAGGAAAACATAACCTACATTCATATGATTAGAATATCGAATATTCGGGGTGACGCATTCGAATAATGACGGTTTCGAACATTCGAATAATCGAATATATTCGAAAACTGACATTTGCGAATATTCGAATTTCGAATATATTCGAAGGAAGAAAATTTCGAATATTCGAATTTTCGAATGATTCGATTCGAATAATTTATTCGAATAATCGAATAATCATTCGATTTGGTTGCAAGTATACTGTGTAGGTGACTTGCCATGTTTTGAAATTAGTGTGTTCATAAATAGCTTTGCATAAAACGAATTCCAGAAGTAGGCAGTACACTACACAGCTCTGTTTCAGGATTATCTTTTGTTTTCAAGTCATAATCACGTAATTTATGAGACAACCATTATCTTGATCATTACCATGTGTAGGAGAAAGGGAATCTTGGAAGAGACGCCAGAAATTGATAAAAACCGCTTGATTTGCAAAGAAAACATGCGAAATTCGTGGATGGAAACGGCTGATGCGAGAACGTGTGCTTGCGGACTATGAAAAAAGCCGCGACGCGTCGTTCCGATTTCGTATCCGACCGTCGCAGCTTACATCCGATGCGAATCGGATTCCGACGCACTATAAATAACGCTATAGGCAGCTTCACCGCAGTGGCGAGCTCGCAGCGTCATCTGCCGCAAAGCGGGTCCTTTCACAGTTTTTGCCGCGGCGCGTCTGTTTGCGAGCTCGCCATGCGGGCTGCGGCAAGGAATGCTTCGTGGCATTCTTTGCCGCTGCGGCAACGCGGCAAACTGGAATTTCATTGCAGGGCGAGAAGTGAGCTCGCAGCGGTTCACTTCTCGCGCCGTGCCGCGCCGCACAATGGTGAAAGCTTTAGATACCCCTTAAAACAGTCTTGTCATGCGCGAAGATATAGAAATACACGTCCTCAAACTACCACTTCTGGTGGTGTACGTTAAAAGCGAAGTTCCACCTCATTTTCGTGTCTGAACTGTCAACAGATTCTTGGTTTTCTTGACACGCTGCGCACGGAATGTTCCAAGATGCTTTTTGATCCTTCCTTCAGGACGATGTCTGCAACAATCTGCCAGACAATTCTCTTTTTGTTCCGTCGTGCTTCTCCAGTCATTACACCCTCTTCTGTGGGGTCATGAAGTAAGACAAGATAGGCGGCCACCCGTTAGACAAAGTTACAGAGAATGTCACTACGGACTGCTCCAGAATGATGATAATGGGATAGCAATGCACCAGTGGCGGGTGCGAGGGGACCCCCTCCCCCCCCCCCCACTCGAAAATGGGTCGCCGAATTTTTGGTATCTTCTCACAAAATATATAGAAACTGTGTATCAATTTACTTACTTTTGATTGTTTATCTTCTATTTTATTCATATTGAGTATTCAATATTATGATTGATATTCTCAGATTTTTTACTTTACACCCGGGTCCGCAAAGTAGCGGAGCCTCCGATTTTCTTCCACCATCCCCCGCGAACCAGCTCACGTTTTGCGTCCGCCACTGCTGTTCACATTAATATAACTGTATGTAGGTACGAATGTAAGCAGCAATTACATTCTTTCACTCTATTTCTCATGTTAGAACTGATTCATCGAGCTTCCTGTGGAAGGAATTATCTGCAACGAAGTCGAAGTACGGACCCTTCCCCACCGCATGTTCCCACAGTGTCTTAACCAAGAAATCAATTTTATTGTCCCGAACCTCTTTAAAAGACAAAACTAAAATCGTTCCGTCTCCCAGGGAGGTTGGTGACCGTATACTTTTCTCAAATTCGCGTACCTGCACGTAAATGGCATTAACTCTTCGATTTGTAAGCTTTTGAGTCCAGCTGAACGGTAAGCCGAAAGAGGAGGTAGCACGGGATTAGAAGTCCGCAAGTGATAAGATGAGCATCGTCTATTATGCAGTTTGAAACAAATCAGGTCCATCTTTCCAACGGTCTTGTCACCATTGTTCATTTTTTATTAATCAATCAAAGAAAAATAATAAATTATGAAAGACGCATGCTTGTCTTTCGCATTTAGTCAAGATGGCTCACTCGATGAGGATAGATCACAACGTAGAATCCGTGATTCTTGGTAATTTTGACATTAAACCAATTATTCGAATATTTCAACTCTCAAATAATTCGAGTATTCGAATAATCGAATATTTCGACCTTTCGAATTATTCGAATATTCGGATGACGAAAATTCCGAATTATTCGAACATTCGTTCGAAAATATTCGTTGGAATACCAATGTATAGGTGGGGGGCTCTGCGTTTTATATAGAGTAGGATCCTCACCCAATAGCTTGTGCAGCTCGACCACATCCTTGCCCGCAACTTGATTTTGAGCTTTCAAAAGCAACGCTCCTGCAAGTATAAGAAAGCTTCAGCTCTACGAAAATGTCAAACACACACCATAGCTCCAGATAACGCTGAAGCCAAAAACTCCCATGGGTGCTGCCTTCAATGGTATCTAAACAAATCTGAACGAAACCGTTGAACATCTACAGACATTCTATAGGATACACTGAGCATAATCTACTCCAATCGTACCATACGAGGTGATGTTACAATAGCGCCAAGATGGATCGCTGATGTTATGGGTCGGCTATGTAATGTGAAACGGATAGTACTCATGTGTGAGCCTTATGGTAGTGTTGTGCATGGCTGTGGTACTATCGTTGAAGTTAAAGTTTTTTTTTCTTGAGTTATTGAAAGCCGTGGAAAATGACTTATTACTATCTTTTTAGGTTGTGCCACAAAGTAGTATACTAATCAAACCGCATAACTGCGATGATCTTGTGTATTGCTCATTGATTAGTACTCCTTCGGAGTTGAAGGTAAACAGACTAATGACTGGAAAAGTTTTGTTTAGCAAATTATTTCAGAAGTCTTACGGAATAGGTGATAACACCCGTTACACTGCTACTCTCGATCTGCCGAATTCCACTTATAAATGGAGATGCTTGGGATTCTCGAGGATTGCAAGGATCGACATGGTTGATGAGCACAAGCAAGTATGTAATCTTGAATGAAGAATGAAGAAATTATTAAAATGGGTTGTCTCACAAGCAATGACCAATTTAGAACCTCAAAGGTGAAACTGCACAGCGTAATGCGTTTCGTTGCATTATCTTGGGAGCAAAGAGTTCTAGGAGATTCCGATGAGTGACATAGGAATATTGCGCACCGTACTCCAACGTTCTTCATCACCATTATAATCAATACTAGAGAAAATACAATTTCAGTGAATTCAGGGTGAAGGATTCAGAAAATTCAGAGAATTTTGTCGTTTTTACCTTCTGAACAAAACAGAGTTTTTGCCCAATCCACTTCTGCGAACTAAAACTCGGCGGCTTCGCAACACAAACCGCTTCGAATACCACTATAGTTTTGGCAATGTGAGTTTGAACGAATGCATACTACGACATTGGTTTCAAAGTTTTCGATATTATGACTTTTGTCTTGAAGTTTAGAAAGGTCACGTCGATCTTTTTGAAGTTGGCAAACACTAGCTGATTGCAATGATCAAGCAAGATCCGCTCAAAACAATATCGGTGGTTACGCACGAACTCAAAATTGATCATAGTAAGAATCCCCCCAACCCCCAACGTTGGCTAAGAATAGGAACACGAAGAAACTCCGTTGAATAGGAGCTGCGCAAATCACACGAGTACTAGAAGGACATTCGTTGAGGAGTCTGCTACATGCTTTTGTATTAGGCGGTATTTACGGTTGATGCGCGTCAAACTTGACGCTGCGATGTACAATGCAGAACGGAGAGATGAAGAGAATTCTTGGCAGGAAGCAAATGTCCCTGGTTTTGCCGTCGCGATGGCCGCGTGAACAAAACTGCGTTTCGATTTTTGCCGCGTCGAGAAATCGCGAACAATTCGTGAAATTTCGGGCCGACGCGTCAAATTTGACGCGCATCAGCCATAAATAGCGCCTTAGTGCAAGATCGACTCATTTCTCGATCGGTTTTTGATCTGCGACGATGAAAAGACCCCTATGATAACAAGAGCCCCCTGCTCAATGACTGAACGAGGAGGAGCACAGTAGAACAGCCAGAAAGCGAAGCTACACCATATGGAATTCATGGCCATTTTGTGGTGGCCTGCTGCATAAATCATCCACTACAGCTCGTTGAATCCTTTGCAAATGTGAAATGTTGCCGAAGTATTGATGAAATGAATCGGAAACTCCTTTATTTGAACTCGGCGCTGATTTCTATGAAGGATGAATTCCCTTACACAATGCTGCTCAGCTAGACGTCGCACAGCAGATGCTGACGAGACATAGAAATCTGACTACTAAACTTTGCTGCACGCACCATACTCAGCAGACCTTTCGCCACCCGACAACTTTTTTGAACATCTTGACAACTTTCTTCGACAGAATTTCTTTGAAATCTAAGAGCGTACCAGAGAAGCAATCTGGAGATTTGTCGTAAGCGCCCGAGGATGTAAAAAACCTTTCCCTTATAGTCAAAGATTTGTGAATTATTGGCTTGTAATATCAAGTTGTTGCGAAAGTAATTGCCGTTTTGGGGTATGCTCAGTTAAACTCTTCTCTTCTGCCCAATTTGAGCAACATCAGCCCAACTTATGTAAAATTTTGGTAGGCCTTTTATTCCTCTTTCGAATGCGACTTGATTATTCTGGCTGGCTCTTTCCTGAGAACTTTTCACGAAATCGGGAGCAAATGATGAGCCAATGCTATGTATTTTCGCCTGATTATGGTTAATGGCTTCAAACTCGATCAGTCTTTGTCGGAGGTATGCGGTAATTCTGCATTTGTTTCGGCTTTGAATCGCCTTTCCAATGGGCGGTGGGCTACTGGATCGCAAATTTTTTTCCGTCGATTTTGATCGCCAAGGCAACCATGGTCGTGACCGCAGGTTGTTCCTTGACGATCAAGCGTTGAGGACATTCGATGTAACCGGGTGTAACCTAACCTTTGCACGTTGAGGGCAGGGATGGATGCTCACTATACCACAATTTCAAAAAATTTGACTTCAATCGACATGACAAGAAAGGCGCGGAAATGAACACCCCACGATATGACTAACGGCCAGCGTCTCACCCGCTGTGACATTAATTCTAACTTGATTTTTTGCCCCAAAAACTACCCACTTCTAGACCGTGTAATAGAATGTAATAGATGTAGATGGAGCTTGGTTCCCTTACTTCCATTTGGTTTCCTTTAAAAAGAAGTATTCGAAAACGATAAAAGGAAGTATGAATTTGTTTCGGTAGACGCTTCCTCCCATCTCTAAATTCTCCTAAACCACATCTTCACACTAAGGAGGTTGCGTTAGCATTCTGGTGGTGCTGTAAAGGTGCATTTCACTGCAACCTCCTCCAACACAGCCAAACATTGACAGCAGAGACCTAGCATTGCAATTTCGAGTTTGCTAAATCTGCTATAGATGTGATCGGCAGTGGTGAACAAAAGCTGGTTTTCCCTGCTCCAAGGTGACGTTATGCCTCACATTCCAAAACTCATCCGGTAAAAACTGATGCAGTGAGGCATCGAGGGCCTCACTCATTGACCTCATTCTTCAGACCATTACCCTTTTGTATTTCGTTTTTCGGAGCACCAGATACAACCATGCGACAGCAGCAGATTGCTGATCTGAAGCATGCTGAAACTGCCTTCCAAGTCTGCGAAATCTTGTGATCACAGTTTCTGTTGCAGAGACGTGCAATCCATGCTGGATTGTCGGGGAAGATATACCGAATTGGAAAGTTGCTAAACTAATGAAAAAAGTGGTGTTTGAGCTGACCTACAACACTTTGAACTGTAAGGTTCATTTCGGCAATTAATTTCGCAACAACCTAATAGAATGGCAATACAATGGCTCCATGTCCTACATATTGAATAGCTTAAGTATGAGGGGAGGCAAGAAAATGCTCATTACTTCTGCAACCTAACGTTTCTTCGGGTGCGTAGCAGTAGTCGTTGTAGTTCAGTAATACATTGAGATTGTTAATCACGTTTAAAACACATTTTCGATGTCATTTTTGAGACTCTGCACGTGCTGTTACAAAGTTGTGCGCTACCGCTCAGCCCCTGGCAGACTCACTGAGCTGCCCCCAACAGGAAGGATGGTTTGATTGACCAGGCTGGGCGGTGTTGGATCATTGTCCGTCCGATTTCTAGCCACACCGTAAAGAAAGAGCCGAAGCTCTGTCGGATCGGTGGTACGGCTGATGGGCAGGCGAAGGACTGTGGCTCGGCTTGTCAATGGCGATATTAGATCGAGCTCGCCGCATCATTTGCCTGAGATGGTAAACATGATATAGGGGTGTCAAAAAGTTTCCGTCCTGAACTACTTACAAAGGGTCTACAGCGACGAAATTTTGTTGTAGTAAAAGATAAGTCTCTCAAACACTAATGCACTTTTCACAGCTAAATTTCAATTTTTTAAACCGTTGAAAGAGCTCTTTTTATTACATGAGGCGGAGTATCTTCCAAAAGCCAACGCTAGTTTTCGACCTTGAATCTCATAGCTCGAAGATACTGTCCTACATTTCCAGGCAGGTAATAGTTGCTGGGTGCCAGGCCCGGTCTGTAGGGTGTGTGATTCACCGATTCGAATCCGCGTTCTCGTAGGGCAGCAACCACAACGCTTGATCTGTGGACGGTTGCGCTGCAGAGAAGCACGAAAATCCCACTATAGTTAGGCTAGAAAAAAGCGCCATAATTTTTGAATGAGTCAGCTTGAGAGTATGAAATTTGGCACGATGGCTTCAAAGATTTCAGGCTATACGACCGCACTCAAAGTTTTGAGGAAAAAGTGATGGAACAGGTCGAGGCCGGAAACTTTTTAATACCCTACACGGCAGTAGAACGGCCGGTGTGCCATAATTCCCAATATTTTCCTACTCCAATTAGTATTTTTCGACAATCTCTTTTTGGTTCAACCCTCTGCTGTCGAAAAGTCTCAATGTAGCTTGGGCTTGGTATTGATAGCTTGCTCATTCTTTTAATTGAATGTCTCGATAACGTTCCTGTGGCTTGCTCGTGTTCTTGCTAAAGCACTGTGGAGAGCATGAGATGGATTTAGCTGTATGACAGTGCGCGAGCTGAGGCTATGATTATTGAGCATGTTGACGAGAAAAAAAAGAAAGTTGACGAGAAATACATCGGAATGTCACTGGTTGCTTCATTGCCCTACATCGTCTAGCACCACCGTCCCATGAGCGACGTCAAGTCGCCCTCCACCTCGTCCATCCGCTGTTCTTCTCCAACATCGTTTAGCCGCCGCCTCCAACGTCATCGAGCCACACTTTGCCGCCATCCACGCCATGAGGTCGATTTCCGCTTTGTCAAGGCATAAAGATAAAAACATTGATACTAACATGGAATTTTCTTGTCGCCGCCGCAGTATCATCGGATAATCCATGGTCCTCGTTATGTTTATACTCAATACCGGTGATAGACTTCATGTGGAAGAGCGGGACTCCCCCGTCTTATGTTAGAGATACTATTTGCCAGTCATTGTCGATACTCAATATGCCCCCCTCTTCTAGCGAATTAATGGGTTAGCGGAGTTATGGATTTACGAGTAGCAGCCAATTTTCTTCTAACTTATTAACCACATTTAGAATTTTTGGCCATGGTTTCCGTCTTAGCAATATGCCTTCAGTTTAGACAATTTTGGAACAAATGACAGACGTTCCACCAAAATTAACTATACGTTGCCTCGTCTCTTGACAAGTTCTGTTTTTCGAACTTCTTTGGCTTAGATGGTTTTTGCACACCGAACTTGCTAAGGTTGCTTGTCAAGCTCGCCGAATAAAATCGCTGTATTCCTGGAGTCTCAACACTTTGCACATACTGAAAAACTGATTAAGTGTTGTTTTCAGCTGTCAAATGCAAAGAACGATTTCATCGAGATTGGCCTTCGAACAGGTTTGTATATCAAGACTGGAAAGGAAAATGTTGTCTTTCACCGTGAACACGTTGGTCAACAGCCTTGCGCTATTGAAAAGTTCCTAGCAGACATGTCCCTAATCATTGAGACATCGCCAGTGCAGTCTATTTTTGAGAAATGAGTTAATCAGGTGGTTTTTCCAGTCTGTCTAAGAAATTACAGCAACCAGGAAAGCTCAACTCCCCTTTGAGAAGAAGGACGCGCACAGAAAGTGGCTGAAATCAAAGTCGGGCGACAACATGCCGGAGTATGGGGAAGCGAAGCCAGTAGCGAAAAACGCAGTTACAGCCGCAACAGCAGCACGATATACAGTGCCGTAGATCCAGATCTTGTCCCGCACCGCCTGAGATCACACGTGGCGTCCTGCTGGCGATCGATACTCAGCCGGTTGGCTGCGGGAACGCTGCCAGCAGGACGCCACGTGTGATTTCAGGCGGTGCGGGAGGAGGAAGACCCGGATCTACGGCACTGTACATACAGTCTATCCGGAACGACGAGTCCCCTCAACCGGCGGGAAACCTCGCGGCGGCGCGGCCGTCTTGGCAGCGTACGTCGAATTGATCAACTGTTGAGATCAACGCCGCCATGCTCAATCGGCAAAAAGGTGGGTTTTCTTCGTTCTTATCCATTCTTGTAGTTTCTTTTTTGAATGTATCAGCGTATATCAGGCCGTTGCTTGTCAAAGGCTGTTTTGCACGTTTCTTTTTTAAGTGGATGTTGTGTATAATTGCACAAAATAGGGGGTAAATGCTGTATCTCGGCAGTATGTGTATGTAATGGCATTTATGTGTATATGTATGTGATCGTCTCATCGAGCTCTGTCGATTGGCCACATCGTCGTTGGTGTAACTCGTCCAAGGGGTCGTGTCTTAGCTACAACTCTGAAGAAAGTCTTGAAATAGAGTGTTTCTGCTCGATATACCTTAATTTCTAACAGTTGAGTGTATTTCTCTCGGACGAACAAGTGTTCTGACTGTGTGTCATACAGCCGCAAGTCCAAATTTCCATCTAAATAGAGAGTTTCTGGTCGAAATACCTCAATTTCTCACAGTTAAGTGCATCTCTCCCAGAAGAACGAGTGTTCTGACTGTGTATCATACCGCGGAAAACCCAAAATTCTATCAGAACAGGGTGTTTCTGGTCGAAATACCTCAAATTCTAACAGTTTGGTGTATTTCAGTCGGAAGAACGAGTGTTCTGACCGTGTGTCATACTGCGGAAAATCCAAAATTCTGGGGGCTGGCGGCTGAGGAACCGAGAAAACCGTGGAAATCCCAAAAATCCCGGCAAATCGGGCTATACGGCGAGTGGGCGGAGCGTCTGGTTGAGAGGGCGGAGCGTCTGATGTGCGCGGACGAGTTGTCCGCCCCGTACGTATGTTTGTATGTATGTTTGTATTTGTGTATGTACGTATAAATGCATGTGTCTTCTTCTCCTCAGCGTCTGTCCCGCGCATTCTCCGGGTCCACTATTTTGGTTCTCCTTCGCCATAGATCACGATCCTGAGCGTCATCCTTGGTGATTCCAACTTCTTTCATATCCTTGCCTACGGCGTCGTCCCATCGTTTTTTTCGGTGCGCCTCTGGGACGCTTGCCGGTAACTTCCATCTCCAGGGCCTGCCGGGTAGGGTGTAGCGGTGATCTTCTCATGTCATGACCAAACCATCGCAACCGCTGTGCTCGCAATTTAGGTTGTATGGGCGCCGTCTGCATCATTGTTCTAATGTCTTCGTTTCGCACCTTATCGCATCGCGTAAGTCCACACGCCCATCTAAGCATTGGTATCTCAGCCGTGTTCAACATTCGTTCGTGGGTCTTCGACAGCGGCCAACACTCACCGCCGTACATCATTGCCGGCCTCACAACAGTGCGGCAAATCTTCCCTTTCAACACGCTCGAGCACCTCCGATCGCAGAGGATTCCGGTTGATTCCCTGCACTCCAACCAGGCGCAGGCAATCCGTCCTCTAACTGCCGCATCCACCGTTCCGTCAGCACTCAAGACGCTACCGAAATACAGGAATTCCTTGGCTTGTGTAAAAGCAATACCGTTTGCGTCTGAAATGATGTCCTTTCCCTGTGTACCACTCATGACCTCGGTTTTCTTCAAATTTAACTTTAGACCCGCGTCTGCAAGTGCTGATTACCACTTCTGGATCTTGAGCTGAAGTTCTGCTCTCGAATTTGCGATTAAAGCCACATCGTCCGCATAGAGCAGTGTGTATGGTGGGCCTTCCAGGAAATGTTTTACCACTGTGTCAAGTGTCATAATAAAGAGGAATGGGCTCAATGCTGATCCTTGGTGCACCCCCACAGTTATATCGAACTTTGATGTTGTTCCATGTAAAGTGCGCACCCTTGTCGTCGATATGTCGTACATGTTTTTTCTCTCTTCACCTCCCAAAACACTGCAAGCGGCAACCTGTCATATGCTTTCTCCAAGTCCAGAGATGCGATATGGCATGGCTTGTTCTTCTCGCGGTACTTTTCCATCACTTGACGGGCGATAAAGATGGCGTCCATTGTCGATCGCTCTGGGACAAATCCAAATTGATCCGGTGCTATTTCCACCATGTCTCTCAGACGCATATCCAGAAGGCGTTCGTAGATCTTCATCGTATGCGCGATGAGCTTGATACCTCTATAGTTCGCACAGTCCATCACATCACCTTTCTTTTTGAAGATCGGCACTATGATGCTGTCTCTCCACGCTTCTGGAATTTTTGCTGACCTAGTGATGTTATTGAAAAACTTGGTCAGCCACCGCAGGCCTGGTTCACCGAGTGACTTCCATGCTTCCACTGGGATGCCGTCTGGACCCAAGGCTTTGCCAACCTTCATTTTCTTCAACACCTTTTTTACCTCCTCAATTGTCCAAGGTTGCATCGGCCCAGCTACTGGCTCCGCGGGGATCTTTTCCTTTCTTGGGAACTCTTTGTTCAGAAGCTGCGCAAAATAGGCTCTCCAACGCTTTTTGACTGCCCCAGGGTCCGTTAAGGCTTCCCTATCTTCGCTCTTAACAGCTCATCACATCTAGAGATGCTCTATGACGCGCTTTCGCTATGAACACCTGCTTTTCAGCCTGTGAGCTCTCCAGCTTATCGTAGAGGTCGTCCACCGCAGCGTTTTTGCACGAGCTACTGCAGCCTTCGCCTACTTCTTTCTTAATTCGTACTCGATCAGCGCCGAGAGCGACTTGCTCTTCTGCCAAGCTTCGTAATCATCCTTCTTAGCCTTAACAATCTTCTGCAGGTCTTCACTCCAGCACCACGTTGCCTTATCTCCTCTCATTCCACTGGTTTCTTCTAATGTATCCCTTGCGCACGTCAGGATAGTACTTGCTGCGCTGGCCCACACAGATTCTATGGGACCGCAGGCATCTGGCAAACCGGCAGCTAGAATCTTCTCACGCAAAGTCTTCTGTGCACCATCCGCCAACTTCCACCACCTGATGCGTGAGTTTGCTTAGGCAAGGTCATGCATACATCCGCTAGCAGTGGTCGATGCTGTCCTGCAATTTCTTCTCCCGGGATAGCCTTCACATTCTTTATCGTTTTCAAAGAGTGTCTTCTCACCAGGATGTGTCGATTTCACTTTACCGACCTCCGCTGCAATATGTGACCATCTGGGACTCCCTCTTCATGAAGAATGTGCTAGTAATTGCAAGATCATGAGCTTCAGCTAGCTCAATATCCTCTCACCTTCCGGATTTCTCTTTCCGAAGCCTCTTCCTCCATGAACTCTTTCGAAGCCCCTTCTATCCTGCCTTACATGGCCATTGAAATCTCCTGCAATTGTCACGTAGTCACTTTCAGGAGCACTTCTAAGACATCGTCGAGCTCATCGTAGAATGCCACCTCATCCGCCTCAGTACAGCCACACTGCGGAGCATATACGGACACCACTGTCCAGAAGCTGTCCTCGGTAGCGATACGAAGGGAAATAATCCTGTCGCTAACACGATTCACAGACGAAACTCGTTCTTTTAGGGGTCCGGAGACTGCTATTGCCACCCCATTCCTTCTTGTCTCAAGTCCATGATAGAACAACTTGATGCCCTGCCCGATCTCTCTAGCCTTGGACCCTTTCCATCTCGTCTCCTGCAGACACAGGACGTGAATCCTCCTCCGTTCTCCGTTTCATGAAATCTGCGATCTCCCTCGTCTTACCGGTCAGAGTTCCGATGTTCAAGGACCCAACCCGAACTAGCGTCTTCAGCCGAGGTCGTTCGCCCGTCGGTACCCCTCGCTTGTTAACCACAAGAGGCGGGCGGGCTTCCTGCAGGTCACTTCCGGGTGACTTCCTAGGATTTACTCTATTCCATATTGAACTTGTCACATTTATGTGACACTGGTCTCCATCAGCCGGCTTGTCAACCTGGGCCTGACGCTGGAGAAACGAAGAAGAAGAGGTTGCTTCGGTCACCGTGCCAACCTCATACCACGGGGCGAGGACCTTGTTTATAGAGGCGGTCCCTACTCGCCTCTCCCACTTGGCTGACCTTCTCTGGCAAGCATTTTATAGGTCGTGAGGTGCCACTCCCACGCCCGCCTGCGAAACGTAGGCCAAAATTGGATCGCTCATGGATTTCTCCCTACCACCATCCGCGACACGGTGGACGCGCACGGTAGCTAGAGCGACTTAGTAGCCCCGAGACGTATATAAGCATGTATATATGTATGTACGTATGTATGTTTGTGTGTATGTCGGTACCTCAAACTTGGGTAATTAAACCGGCGACACCCATCGACTCCGGACCTAACGGCCTGAAATTCATGGTTATCCTCGGGATCCAGGCTGATCCACTGCGGCCAGCCGACTGCTGGTGAGCCGATGCCGAAAATCGGCATAAACTCAACCAAAAAAGGGAAAAATTCGGCAAAAGTTCTATTTTTCTTCTGAATGTGTTTTTGTTGTTTTTTCTGCGTGACCATAGTAAAAACTACAAAAAACACGCTCAAATAAAAAAGAATGGGTCAGAACGGCCTCAGACAAGCAACGGCCTCATATGTGCTGATATGTTCAAAAAATAAACTACAACAATGGATAAAAACAAAGAAAACCCATCCTTTCTCAATTGAGCATGGTGGCGTTGATCTCAAGAGTTGATCAATTCGACGTATGCTGCCAAGACGGCCGCGTCGCAGTTGCATCTTAACACAGGATTCACGGGTATCTGCCAGCCTTGCACATGATCGGTTTGTCGGTAACCGTCCACCACAATTCCCGCCATCCTAACTCATTATTTTACATCTATTCGTGGATCAGCATTGTTCCTTATGATACTTCTACTCTATTTAAAGATGTTTATCTCCACTGGTATCTCAGTCCCTCTTGGAGAGTGGAGATGACTCAGCTAGTTTTGGTGACGTCAGCATTGCACATAGTCGAGAGTGCGGATTGGATTTTTGCCTTGCTTGGGAAAAACGATTTCCTCGGACGCTAATCTGCACAAAGAAGAGCCAAATTCCCTAGAATGTTCGCGCAGGCAAAGGAGATCGAAATTGTCTGATTTCGAAAAGTTAGAAGGTAAATTAAACTATACTGAAGTGTATCAAACTACGCTGGACATAGAGTGGTGTAGTATACTACCTTAGTCTCATGGTGCCACGATAGATTCGTTCAATTTGGATACAGCGGTGCAAATGGAAAGTTTATAGAGCATCTGGCTTCAAATACATTAAGAAGAATCGAATGCGGGGCAGGACGATTTACAAGCTACTGTTGGCTATTGCTACCACTCAATTTTGAACTGCAGTAAGTGATCGATATCGTCACGATTCGGGTCGCTACGGATAGTCTGCATTGAAGAGGACGTGCAGCTTTTGCATCCAATATGATTCTCTGATTAAGCCAAATTCTCGAAGCAAAACAAAAATCCACACAATATTAGCTGAGTCATCTCCACTCTCCAAGAGCGATGGAGGTTCTAGTGGGGGTAAACATCTTTAAATAGAGTAGAAGTATCATAAGGAGCAATGCTGACCTTAGAATAGATGTGAAATAATGAGTCAGAATAGTGGAAACTGCGGCGGACGGTTACCGAAAAACCGATCATGGGCAAGGTTGGCAGATACCAGTGAATCCTGCGTTAACATGTATTTTTTTTAGTGGAACTTTCTCGAAATTAATGTAGTGAATGCAATTCAGGTCGAGAGACCGTTCGTAAACATTTCCTTGTGGGTGGCTGTCAATATCATTGAATCCCAAATTTCGACTTCACCGAATAAAAAAAAGGCTTTGAAAGAAGTTGCGAACGAAAGAAAATTTGTTGCAATACTTATGTCCGCCACTGTATGTAGTTTTCCCACGAAAAGATGTACCCCGACTTTGATTTACGGGTGTTTCAAGCCACATCTATCATATTCAGACGTGGAATGTCCGACAGTTGTTTTCATCACAGTCGGAATGAATGAGTAACGCATGTGATAACAGAACCCTATAAAAAGAAAGAGGCGGGTAGGGTGCCTTTTAACAAAAAAGAAGAACGAGGCGGATGGGGAATGACACGGATGAGGATTACGCTATTTTAGAGGTGTGCCGGCGGTGTGATAAGAATGCATCCAGAAGTGGAGAAACGCCTGGAGACGGGTCCAACGGCGTGATAAAGGTGCGCTGGCGTCCAAAAGCGTGGAACGCCAGGAGACGAGTCCGACGGCGTGATATAAGGGCTCCGACGTCCAAAAGTAGAGAAACGGCTGAAGACGGCTCCAACTACGTGATAAGGGTGCACCGGCGTCTAAAAACTGATAAACGCCTGGAGACGGGTCCAACGGCGCGATAAGGGTGCGCTGATGTCCAAAAATGGAGAAGAGATGGGTCCAACGACGTGATAAGGGTGCGCCGGTGTCCAAAAACGGGGAAACGCCTGGAGAGAGGTCCAACGGCGTGCTAACGGTGCGCCGGTGTTCACGTCCAACCCCAATTTGCACTGATTCGGTCACTTTTTACTATTCACATCCACCAAACGAACCGAAATGTGTTATCACAAACCAGTCTGGCCGTCCGGCTAACGCCGGACTTCCAGACTTCTACTGATGCTCGCTTCGCTCGCATATTCCACATTGAACAGCAAAAAAAATGGAATTAGTAAAACATTCGCGGAATTTCCATCCTCCCACACAGTGCGTCGATCTTCTGAAAAACCTTCGATCCCGCCAGCGGTAGCCTTCTCCGATGAAGGCGGCCCTTTGCTTTTCCCTAGTGGCTGTGAATAATTTCGTGTTACCGATGTAACCGATTCAGTGCAAATGTTATCTTGTCACAAATGGTTGGAAAGGAGCTGTCCATAATGTCTCAATTGTTCCGTGAGAATCGGTAAACTATTTGCGAGAAAAACTCCCTTCCAGTAAGCTGACGAACTTGAGTGACAGACGTCTCTACATGGAGGTTTGAGCTGTAACCGTGTCTATTTACCATTTTCTTCTTACTCTTCTTAATTGAGTGCAAAAAAATGAAGCGCTGTTTCCACGTTGTGGAATGGACCGTCAACACATGATTAGCAAACAACTTCTAGCTGCGTGCACTGCGTGCCTTTTCAAATCATAACACACAGCAGCATAAGTGCTCACACATTGAAATAATCTGTTCAGGTAGTCAGTACCAGCAAGAGTTAACGGAAAAGAAAAACGATGAACTTCTAATTAGATTCGAATTGGAGGAAATAAAACAAGAAGAGGAAAATAAGCGAAGGATTTTTGCTATGTATTTGTTTTACTTACAGGAAACCACCGCAAAGCCTACAAAAGTCCGTGTAACTCATTATTTATTTCAGGTCCGATGAACAAAATTCGCTGGATGGTACATCTATAGCTCGCCCCCTCGGTTATCCAGCTGAAGCACATGAGGCTATCGAAATGTGCATGAATGAGAGTCCTAGAAAGGTGTTCAGGTAAGAAGCACTTACTGTCCAGAGAACAAATGTATGGAAGTCCTATTCTGGTCAGGGTGCAGATTTCATGACGAAAAAAAAATAACTTTATCAGGTGACGCCGACTGATCAATATTCGGCATTTTTCTACACAGTCTGGTCATGAGCTTGTATCTCCTCGCAAAAACTACTCGTGATCATATAGTGACTTTCATACACTTGGCTTCATGAAGATTGTTAAGCAGAGGATCGGATAATGTGGTATCTGTCGGAAATAAATTTCAATTGGAACCCTTGTGTACTGCGAAGTTCGGTGGCGATACTTAGGCGAGAGGATGTGTTTGGCAATACATTTCATGGAATAAAATTTTGTTTGGCAATGAATTTCCCGGGAAATGGGTCAAGAGTCTGTCTGGCAATACGGAAGGCAAAGGAACATCACGGTGGTACATTTTCCGGGTGTTCGGCAGTACACAGGGAGAGGGTATGTTCCATGGGTGTTTGGTAAAACGAAGAGTGAGGGAGGGGCCTAACCTGTTTACATGTGTGTCTGTGAGTATGTCTGTACTTGCTCAGTGAATAACAAGTACTGCTGAGAAGTACTCCCGGGCTTTTTTTTGCTCGCTCCGCTCGCCTCGCATTCGTGTGTTGTTCCCCTCTGCTCAGCGCCTGCGCACCACTATCGCAGATGTGAAACCATCCTTGACATCTCTACCACTTTTCGACGCCAGCGCACCCTTATCACAGGGCTGGACCCGTCTCCCCACTTTTGGACGCCGGCGCTCCCTTATCACACCGTTGGATCCGACTATAGGCGTTTCCCCTCTTTCTGACGCCGGCCCACCTTTATCTTACCGTTGGGCCAGATTTCAGGCGTTTCCCCATTTTGGAGCGCCGGCGCATCATTTTTTTAACCTTTGGACCCGATTTTAGAGCTTTCCCCACTTCCGAACGCCGGCGCACCACACACACCCACATGAACTGCTAATTAATAATAATAAGTAGATGTGCAATCGGAGCAACGATTTTCAAGCACATCATTGGAATTAGCGCGTCGAGTAGGACCGATTTGTATTGATATCCCGATACCCACCATAGGGTGATACACTGCCTTTAACTAGACATAATTTTAAAGAGAAGCAAAATCATAAATGAAAGGAATGTGATAAAAGACGTACTGTCATCACCTTTCTGCATCTCATTAGCATTCATGACATCCACAGTGCTTTCCATAGCCAATATTTCCTTCTCAGGTTCTGCTTTTTTAGCTAGTTTTTCTAGCTTCCGTAAAAATGTGGAGTTAACGTGAAGCGGGAGAGTAGAGGTAATACGTCAGTGAGATATTTTACTAAGAAGCCTACGCAATGCAAGGAAATATGAATAAACTATACCTCCTCGTTAATTTTCCCCTCGGTTTCGTCTTGAGGCCGGCAAGCTTGTCATCTATTTCCTCGTCCGACATCCTGAAGTACTATCAAAAATTGCTCAAATCAACGGCGTTAAGCATATGTCTATCCAGTTCAAAAAAAAAAACGTCTACTACACCGATAGGGGTACCAAAGTGGTAATTTAACTCCCATTCAATCGTTTGTTGGAACCCATAGTATGATCAATCCCGACGGAAAGCGATCATTTATGACTCGCCCTCGAACCTACAACGGGAGACTGCTCTGTAAGTACCTACCACAAGATAGCATTAGGTTCTGATACGTTTCCCTGAGAATCACTCAGACATTCGCTCAGCTCTAGGCCCAGCCTTGAGCAGCACTAGTTTTATGGCTTTTCGAGAAGAGCTGCAAATTTGAGAGTTCTTTATCATTCCCAATGAAATTGCGGTCTTATAGTGTTCATATAACATCAGCAATTGTATTGGGTCTTGGGCAGTATTGCTGCAAATGTGGGGCGACAATGCTGCCATTTTAAGGTCCGCGCCCCCCGCGGACCTTAAGATGGCAGCACGATTGGCTATAGTGCTGCCCCAATGAAATTTTCTGATGGTCCAATTGTCGAAAAATTCATGAAACGTTTATTATGAACAAAAATACAGAGTTAAGCGGAATACACACTAAAACGAATAATAGACATGCTTAAAGCACAACTCCAGAAACATAAGAAAAAGAAACAAATTTTCATAAAAATCCTAAAAATGCTCTAATAGCAGGAATAACAACAAATACACATCAAAGTGGGTGTCTTGAGTCAGGCTAACCAAAATCTGCAATAAAATCCAATTTTGTCGATGCCCAAACACCCAAATAACAAACAACTTCATAATTTAGGATGAAATTAGGAAATTTTGGGCTAGAAAGAAATGAGGAAAAACTCACGAACTCGTTACGAAGAAAAGCCCACAATTTCCTAGAAACGTTAAGTACATACAAATATCAAGAGTAATCAATGTCTTCAACAGTTCCGAACAAGGTTAGGCAATTTTGGGCTTGGCATTAAGTTAAACTGTAATCTCGGCACAAAAAAAACCCAAAATTCTCTAAAGCATAAAACTAAATATGTACAAATACTACGAATAATCAGTGTCTTCTAAGATCAAGTGAGTAGAGCGACCAGTAAATAAAAGAATGACCGGTAAGTGAGAAAATAATGAGGTATGTGCGATGAGAAAAATGACAAAAAATAGTTAGCGCACGTGCACTCCTCACAACAAATTTAGCGCTCTCGAAACTTTTAGAAAACTTCCTGCTCATAAGAAAGTGCACATGTGCTAAAAATCCAAGACAAGGCAGAAGAAAACCCAAAACATTCAAGAAAAGTACTCGCATTTTTGGTACCAACTTCGGAAAAAGTGAGATTTCATTGGAATAAATGAGTTTTTAGAAAAAGGTGAGGTCAGGAGTGATAGTCGTCGTAATTAGTGAGAGTCGAAAACTTCCTACTCATAAAAAAAGTGCACGTGAGGTAAAAATTCGAGAGAAGGCAAAGGGTGGAAGCAAAAAAATCCAAATCATTCGAGCAAAATACTTGCGTTTTCGGCACCAGTTTCGGAAGTAGTGAGGATTTCACCAGAATAACTGAGTTTAGAGAAAAAATTGAGGTCAGAATCGGGTTGCAAAAAGTTGAGGAGTAGTAATCGGCGCAATAAGTGAGAGTCGGAAATTGTCGAGGTGTGGCAGGCAAGGAATTCAAGCTTAGACAGCGAGAACTGCATCGGGATCAGCAGCGAAATCGAGGCAAATTTAGAAATGCGGCAAAAATACGACAAATCCGGGAAGAGGTGACGTAGATTGGGTATGAATTTCTAGAGTGGTAAGAACAAGACAAAACCGTCTAGACGACAAATCCGGGTAGATCGGCGAAGGAATAATATCCTAGAGAATTGGAAAAAAACGACGGAACCTGGCACAACGGCGGAGATCCTGAATCAGGCCCAGAAACAGGTAGAAAGAACGAAAAATCAGTTGAGATCGGCGAGTGGAGGCAGCAACGCTAGAGGAAATTCAAGAAACAAGGATGAAGCAGTAGAATTAAAACGACACGTCCGGGTGGTGAGATCAGTTGAAGTCGACGAAGAAATTCAGTAGAGAATCTTAGGGAGATTTTTAAGTGAGTCAAAGTTCAAATCAAAGTCAAAAAAGTCAGATTCAAACCGTGATTTAATGCTCAAAATCATTCCAGAAGAAAAAAATTCTCTTCAGGTGTGAGTCAAATTTAAAAAAATCACGGGGGAGACTTCGAGATCGGGAAACAAACAGAAACGAATGAAAACTATAAAATTAGCAAAAGGAAGTAGCTGACTGACAGAAAACCAACTAAGGCGTACAAACTTGCGGGCCACAGTCCTTCGGTCACGGAATTGAAGAAGTTCTGTTTGCTTCCATCTCTCTCCGTCGTCCACTAATCACTGATTTCTTCACTTGAAATCGCATCAATCTAAAAAAAAATTGCATGCTTTCGCATAACTACTAGGTCAAAACTTACCTTATCTTGGCTGTGTGCTGGGATGGAAAAGCGTCGCCGTTTCTAAACCAAATTAACGGTAGAAATCGAGTCTCAAAATTTTAAGAAAAAGTGATTAGAGAATGAAAAGTAAACTCACCAATTAAGGGCGTAGTCTCTCCTCCACCAGAACGTACTGGCGTATGTTTGCCCTGCAAGTAAGACTCGAATCGGTTCTTAGTGCTTGTAAAAACCTTCAATACTCACAAATAATAGCTCTGGCAATTGCAGCCCCGCATTCGTGTGTCGACCACACACAACAATCCCTACGGTACTGGAGAGCGGACGACCTTGACGCGTTATCTGGGCCCAGCCCCAGCCAAAATCTGAAGTTACGATCTACTAGAAACAAATCATTTTATATCAAATTTTAATTTTTTATTTATTTTTATCAATTTTATAGTTTTTTAATCTCACTCAGTCGGGTTTTCTTTCAACTCCTCAGGAGATTTTTCCATTTCCGGTTGATCTAATCCGAGAGCCTCTAAGAGGCGGCCTGGAACAAAGGAAAAAATCGGGTAGCGTCTAATCAACTAATTTACCACTCGTTGGGAGCTCACCAATGAGAGTGTCCACAACCGAATCCGGGAGGTCCTTTAGGCCTTCTTTTTTAAAGTGATCCAGGGTGACTGTGAATGAATGATTGCAAAAACTAACGAATTTTCCCTCAAATCAAGATGGAGCAGATTGGGGAATTTCGCGGCAAGCAATTTCCAGGGATTGCGAAAGAGATTTCTTCGAGAACAGACGTATTTCACCAAATCTGCGGAGAATTGAATGCGATTCAAATCAGAATCCTCCAGCGAACATCACTCGAAATTCAACGACTGCAAAGTAGATGTGGGTCAGCTGCGCACACGAGAAGTTGAATAAAAAGACGAAAAATATTCGTGGTGCATCATCCGCACACTTCTTCTTCGTTTTAAAAACAAAGTGGGAGATTGCGCATTTCTGAAATAAGAACGCGCAATTGCATATACCAAAGCGAGTGGGAAGAATTCAAAAAGTAAGGCAAATATCGAAAAAAAAAACTACTCATAGAGAAACTTCTTCCAAAAAAGTTTGGTTTCGCACAACTCCATCATCATAATGAGATAGTAGAAGGATGCGGATGATAAGGATGATGAAAACAGAGATGGATGAGGCGAAAAAACAAAAGTTGGAACTCCGAACCGCACAAAAACTTCAAAAAAGTCGGAGTTCACCGTTTTCTTTGAAATTGAGGCCTCAAAAAAACTCACTTCGACGTCACGGTAGACCCAGTAGAGTCACATGTTGTTGATGGTGTCCAGCGCTCTCGTCCTGTCGTCCAGGTTCTCAATGTCCAAGATCTTGACTTCCATTTCGCCCATGTTCGCGCCGCCACACGACTGCCACCTGAAAAATTCCAAAATTAGAAGAATGCAAGCGGACGCGCACACAAAAACAAAGAAGGATCAAGTAGGAAGCGATAGAAGATGAGAGAGAAGCGATAGCAGAAAGAACAAACAAAAATGATTGAAGAAAACTAGTGAGCGAGGAGTTGCGCGCCGAAAAACGGTCACAATAGAAAAAAAAACAAGTGAAAGCGCCCGCAAAAACAGTGCAAAAGCAAAGAGGAAGAGAGGAGGAGTGAAAGAGAGGCTGGTGAAGTGTAAAAGAATCACCTTGATCACCTTGACTCCCGTTGATCTCCGGATATACCGAGCGGGCGCCAGCAATCCTTCCATTTGTCCCTCTCGCGTGCCAGAGTCGTCCAATGGATTCTGTCCACTTGAGGGACACGAAGAGCATTGTATCTTCCCTTGAAGGACTTCGTGAAGAAGTCTGACCATCGCGTCGGTGGTCTTCCTGTTGTGCGCTTAACGTTCCGTGGAGTCCAGTCGCTGACGGCTCTTGTCCAACGGTTGTCGTTAAGACGCATCACGTGTCGGGCGCACCTGATCTTACTCAACTTGGCGTAAGCGGCAGCATCACTGATCTCCGACTGTTGACGCAGGGTGGAGCTCCGTATTCCTGCCCTCACTTGCGTGAGGCGGGTTATTCCTAGCATCACCCTGTCGATAGAGCGTTCGACGACGCTAACCGCGTTCTCATCCTGCTTGCGCAGCGCCCAGGTTTCTGAGGCGTACATCAAAGCAGGGAGAACCGTTGTGTTGAAGAGGTGGGCACGGAGCCTGGTGTTCTTCGTCTTCTTCACTACGTCCTCGATGCTCTTGTAAGCTCCCCAAGCCGCTCGCTTCCTCCTGCCCTGCTCTGGAGCAAGGTCGTTACTCATGTTGACTTCCCGACCTAGGTATACGTAGCTAGTGCATTCGGATATGGTCGTTCCGTTGAGCGAGAATGGGTCATCCGGGACCCATCCGTTTTTCATGAACATCCTCTTCGTCAGATTCAGTTGGAGACCGATCCTCCCACACGCGTCATCGAAGTCGGTCAGCATCCGTTCCGCTTCGCTGATGTTTGGCGTTATAAGGACGATGTCGTCAGCGAAGCGAAGGTGTTTAAGTCACCAGCCATCAACTTGCACTCCCATGTAATCCAATTCAAGTCTTCGCATGACGTCCTCAAGAGTGGCGCTGAATAGTTTTGCTGACACGATCTCACCTTGTCGAACCGTTCTCTTGACGTTGATGGTAATGCCGTTGTAGAATGGAGAAATCCTGTCGTGAAGTTCCTGTAGAGCTCACGAAATATCTTGATGTATTGAGTAGGGAACGCCTTGGTTGCCCAGGGCTTCCAAGACCGCTTCTGTCTCAACGGAGTCGAAGGATTTTTTCAAACCGATGAACGACAGAGGGGCATTTTGTACTCTCGCGATACTTCGATGAGTCTGGTGACGATGTGTTTGTGGTCAGTCGTACTGAATCCTTTTCGAAACCCTGCTTGCTCGCACGGCTGTCCTTCATCTAAAGTCCTTTCGATCCTGTTTAGGATCACTGGCGTGAAGAGCTTGTAGACGACGGACAGTAGGCAGATTGGGCGATAATCGCCGATGTCATGCGGGTCTCCCTTCTCATACAGCAGCACGATCCTGCTGGTCTTCCATTGGTTGGGTACCTTGCATTCCGACAGGTATCGCGTAAAAGCCTAGCCAACGTGTTGATGAGAACTGGCGGTAGGTTCTTCAGATGTTCTGGTCGAATCCTGTCCGGACCCGGTGCTGTACGTTTCTTCACCGACTTGATTGCATGTCGGACTTTGGAAGGGAGAACCGATAGGACAACATACCCATCCTCCTTGAGATGACATTGAGGGAGGTGGACGTGGCTATCGAAGAGATCCGAGTAGAGGTCGTAGATGACCTTCTCCATTACCCGTCTCGATGAAGTAATTGTTCCGTCTGGGCGCCGAAGGGCGGACATCTTGGCCTTGCGGTTGGCTAATTTTCGGAGGGTGTTGCGGATGCTTTTCCTTGCCTCTGCGGCTTCTGCCAACACTGCTGCTCGTCTCTTCTTGTGATCTTCTTTTATCGCTTTTCTGCACCGTTTTGCGAGCTCGGACGTTAGCTGGTAGTTGCCTGCGGCTCTCGCTGCTCTACGGTGGCGTATCAGCCACTTCGGTACAACACCGACGGCGGTCAGGCAGAACCTTCGATTGACGATGATGTGGTCAATTTCGTTATGGTACTCTCCACCGGGTGACTCTCACGTCCATCGA
>KN726832.1:1101-13998 GCA_000816745.1 Ancylostoma duodenale
TCATAAAGTCGATAGAAGACTTACCCAAATGCACCGCAGCTGAGAACGATGAGGAATGGCCTATTAGCTCACAGAGGGCGCCCGGTCCGAGTTTGTCTGCAATTACGACTTTGCCCGTAGAAGGCGTCTGGATAGATATTTTAGCGAATGGCAGTAGGGAAACATTAGAATGGAAGGGATCACACCATATGCATATCAAAAAAGTGCAAAAAATAGACCAGTTAGCCGAAAAAGCATGAGGTCGTAATTGCGACCAAAGTCGGATCTGGCGCCCTCTGTGAGCTAATAGACTGTAAATGAAGGTTTGTAAGGCTGCCGGTGTATTTACATACGTCTCAAAAAGTATGGCACCTAGCATCGTCCCAGTTATTTAGAACCCCTCGAAGAACTTGCTTGCAAGCATCTGGCAAGCAAACTTTTGATCGCATCTGAAAATGGCTCGCACCTGAGCTTGTTGACAACTTTTTTCGCCTTATCTTGTTGACAATTGGTCAGCAGTACAAAAACGCCGACAAATCGACTTCGCTTTTTCTTGGTTACAACTCGCCAGTTCTAATGGACAACTTGCCTTGGTTTTTCCTTGTCGACAAGTTGTCACGAAAAAGTGTTGCTGACAACCTGTTCTTGGATGGTATGATTATTTAAAACTTGTCGAATATCAATTTGATAGTCAAAAGGTTGTTTGCAAGTTGTTTTGAGACAAAATGAGCTAACGACTTGATTTAGGGGTTCTGAATGGGAGATTTCATTTTTGATACGTATTGATTGTGGGCGGTTACCGTCAGTAACCATGTATTATCAATGAGCTAGCCAGGACAACGGCGACATTGGTTGCTATACTCCTCAGAGACTATACCCGTAGCCTAAAGCATGGGGCGTTTGTCGAAGACAGAAAAGATATTGTTTCTTCATTACCACTACCTCCTCCAATCGAAGATTTTTACACTGAACCCACCTCAGTGCTGGGATCCATGTCGGACAAACGTAGGTGGTGATTCGCACACAATGGGCAAATATAACGATTCATCCTAACAGCCTTCAATGTCCACATTGATAATGGGCATTATCATAACAACGTGGAAAATGACGAATACGCAAGGAGGCAAACATGTGAAAACTAGTGACGGAGTAAAAGTAACCATAAGTTAAGCAATGCGAAAATGCCACTTCTCCGGAGGGAAGGTCATGGGGACCTAACCGTTAGGAGATTAAGGAGACCACAAAGGCGCGAGCTATGTATGCAGTGCCCATGGTTGTTTTTCAACAAAAAATAAAAACGAAAGTAAGACGTGGAGTCGCGCTTTTTTCGTTTTTCGTAACATGTCATTTTATTTCCCTGACTCCCCTAATCGTACCAAAACTGTTTCTTGCACATAATGCACGACAAATGCACGTGTCTTGAACGTAGTTATCCCGGAGCCTCGCGTGATAATTCGTGGCCTCAAGTAGTTCGAAAGGCAGTGACTTTCCTAATAAAGTTTGAAGCAGGATTTCGAACTTAGATCTCATGTCTTCGAATTGACTAGTTTACGGTAATACTCATAAAGGTAGAAGCGAAGCAAGATATTGCTAAAAAAAGAAAAAAAATCAGAAACCCGGGTTTTTTGTCGAACAACTGCCGCGGGTATTGTAGCTGGTTTTAGCATATTTGTTCAGCGAAGCTGAACTGAATTCAGTTGACCGTACTTTTATTTCACAAAAGGTTTATTTGGTGAGGATGTATGAACCAGTAATGAACTTTTCGGGTGTGAGATGGGAGAGTACAGCTGTTTCCAGCAAATCAGTTATCAAGACGAGGAAGGAAAAATAAGAAAATTGTCACTGATTAAGATTCTGAGCTAGGCATTTGTTGGAGATTTTCACAGGTGGAAGTAGGCTCAGCCTAGAACACCGAGCAAAACATCCACTCTGCAATAGCAGGCATGTCGTTAGGGAGAAAGGTTAACTTCGACCTGCGTGTATTTCGTCCTATCTTTCATAATAAGGTATCATGCGCCTTCATTTGCCTGTGAACTGATGAACACTTTTTATTTGAAAAAATATTGCCTATGGATTGGGGCACCACGGAGAGATCTATTTCGAATCCATCAGTGCTTTGTTCACAGCTCACTCCTCTTCCAGAAGTGTTTTGAATGAATCTTCCTAGCTTCCTACCATCGAGAGTACTTTCCAACTTTGGTAGTTAAAAAGCATCAATACAGGTCGAGAATAGCTTTAGGGTTATCAAGCCTACTTGGTTCGCGGGCAGGCAAGTTGGTTGAACTAACTTGTACCGGTCCTATGTGGGAATGAAGAGCTCTTCTGCCTCTGTAAGATCGCACCTTCGTTGTTTGTGGTAGTCGTGTAGTTGACGTAGCCCCACAGAACAGCTGAGTGCACTGCCCATGTGGACAAAGAGTAACTCTATGTTTTTTATCAAGCCAACGCGCTCATATCGTGGCTGTCGTATGGTCGAAGTCCATGTGACACCTATCTCCAGGTAAGAAGGAGCCTCTAGTGGATTACGTTTTCTAATGTGTGCCCTGGAGAAATTGAGTTTTTTTTTTGGGGACTGACCCCTTGTACATATTGCATATATTGAAAGAGACACAAGTTATTAATGGATGTAGAGCAAAACGATGTTGCTTAAAGATAAATTGGAAGAAATTAGAGCCCTGAGAAGAACATATGAGAGCTAGAATGCTGTTCAGTTTTCCACACACCGGTTTCGGGGCTTGAACTAGACCGGAAATGTGGTCTCCTTGGCGCCCCCGGGTCATTGACCCTTTCATCCCTTTCATCTTATGTACATTTATTTAATTATTTATTTATTTACTAGAGGGCATACTCGGCTTCGCTCGGGAGTTTTGCCTCCTCCAGTTTTTTCACACTGATGTGAGTAATTGGTAATATTAAGATATTCAATCGAAGAGCACACCACTTCGGTAACCACCATGTTGGATAATCTCGCCGATCTTTTTGTTCACCTGTACGATAGCGAAGACGTCGATAAAGCAAGTAAATCGATAATTTTACGCAAAAGCGTTGTCATATTACTGTTGAACGTATCTTAGAGCCACAGCAGACATGTTCTCACCCGCTCCTGAGTGGAAGTAGAAAAATATACAAAATCACCAATCAGTGAACTAATTCCTTAGTAAACTAATGAATTAGTGACAACAAACTAATTGGCCGACAACATTGTGCGAAATGGTTGTCATATTCGTGTTCGGCGCAAGGAGAACCCCAGCAGACATACATTCTTGTTCGTCCCTGAGAGAAAGTAGAAAAATCGATTGAGTCAATAAATCGATCTTGCGCAAAACGGTTTTCATATTCGTATTCAGCGTATCCGAGAACCCTGATATGGATGTTCTCACTCGCCCCAATGGTAGAAATGGAAAAAATCGATAAAATCGATAAGTCGATAACCTAGTGCAAAATGGTTGTCATATTCGTGTTCACCGCATCGAGAACCCCCAGTATACTTGTCCTCGCTTACCCCTCATCAAAAGTTTAAAAAAAAATCAACAAAATCGGTTGTCATATTCGTGTTCAGCATATATAGTAAACCTAGTAGGCATGTTCTTGTCAGTCTTTGGGCAAAAATAGCGAAAAATCAATAAAATCGATGCAATCGATAAACCGATCGGTAGTGTTTGGTGAAGGGTACCCTAAAACTTTCGCCGGCCCATAAAGGATATAGCCCCACTCAGAGTTTTGCCGCAGGGCGAGTCGCCCACGTCGAAACATGCTGGGCTGCTACGCAGCGCGAGCTCGCCGCGGCAAAACTCGCCAGGGGGTTCACTCAGAGTATTTCGCCGCGGCGAGCTCGCCGCGAGCTCGCCCAGCGAGCGGCGACAAGGAATGCCGCAGACCATTTTTGTCGCCCGCGGCAAAACTCGCCGAGGGTATTTTTCTTCGTAGTTCTGCAGATCTTTCGACCAAATTGCACTTCCTCAATAACGAACAATTACTCTTGCTCTGATATGTTCTTAGCGCTTCTCACTCGACGTTTTCGGTGTGTGCCTACCCGTAAACTAGAAAATCAATGCGGTGCCCTTTATGTTATCCTTTTCATTTCTGGTATTCTTGTCATAGATGGCGACGATGTGGCGTAGTCAGTCCTAGAATGCCTTCTGGAGGTGGTAGTCGAGTACAGTGACGCCAGTGAGGCACACGTCTCCTCCCTGGACACGAGGTTCGAAATAATAATTCATAGAATATAGAAAAGAGGAGCTCCTCGTTCGAATTGTTCAATTCTAGCAAGGAATTCTGAAGAAATCCAAAAGAAGTGGAAGAATTACCGGAGATGTAGAGAAGCTGCCCTAATGCTAATCGCCGCGCTCCCGCTCGACTCTGAGTATCCTCGGCGTCGCTGAGCGGCAGATGCTTGCCACGCCCCCCTCTTGCCGCCTGGCGAGAACTCGCTCGGCGGCAAAACTCTGAGTGGGGCTTATGTGTGCAAAGTTTGGTCCCGATCGGTTAATTCTCCGCGATTTCTATTCGGAACATACACACATACAAACACACATACATACAAACTTTCACTTTTATACACACAGACACCTTTATATGTACAGATTATGTGCACGTTGAAGTGTGCAGGAACAATTACTAGTCAAAACATACTTATGTAATTAACAAATGAGGAATATGTAGTAACTGGTTGAAAACAAAATAACATTGAGAAATTCAAAGTTATTTGTGGACACCAGCTTGAGAATTGGTTTTGCTATTGCCTCTGTCGCGTTCAGGTAAGGATAATATGATTTGATTCGTGTCTAAATTTCGCACACTCTATCTGGGAATCCAACAAAAGCAAAGACACCACCCAACGCGAATGCTAAACTATGAAAAACCTCCAAGTTAGGAATGAAAATACTGTGAAAACTATCTGAATGAAGAGATGCAAAAACCAAATTATGCAGATGCTACAAGCGCTTTCCTCATTTTATACACGGCATTATATTTCAGCGGAGCTATACCGAACTGCAACATTTCCGTATTGTTGAGATGAGTGATAACAGAACATCAAACTATCAAAGTACTTGAAGGCACACTATGATCACTCGGCAGAAGTCACGATATGGAGATGGGAAGTCGAAACATTATATCTTGAGAAGACATTTCTGATTATTGTCTCAAATACCGGAAATCGTGCCCAGCCCAAGGGGTGTCGAAATTGTATCTAGTGATTTTGTTGGCCTTTGCTGAATCTCCTCGTAATTCCCATTGATAACGGAAACCATGAAAATGGGATTACTCATGTGCTCGGAGAACCACCATGCAGGAGCCGTGAGGTATTACATAGATGGGTTGGTGAGTCATTGCTCATTGATTCTGACACTAAGATGTATTAATAAGAGTTTTGTTAAGTGTTGCGAGTGTTTTCCAAAAATTTGGTCCCAGTGAACTATTCTGCCAAAGTAGCCACCCAGCAATCCTCATATATCTTACTGCCATGAGAAGAGGGTTAATTTAATTGAATCATTGTCTTCATCTTCCCAGTGATGCTACCGATGTGAGCCGAGGCTGATCTTCTACGATTGATGTGCATCGGTGGAGTTTTGCCTATAAGGTTTTAAGGTCTTTCAGATGTTTTTTTTTCCTCAAAATTGTTCTGTCTCTGAGCTTCATACGTTAAGTTTTCTTCAGTTGACAATGAAGTCTCCTCAACTGATTTATTTGCAAGATTTTGGCGTTAACGCCTTCATCAGACCTTGATGTTTACAACCAATCGCAATCTCATCAGAAGCTTACAAAAATACATCTAGAACTAACAATACCAGAGGGCAGATGATTTACAAGTCTTTCGACTTCGTGAGCTACGCGGTAATTGTTTTCCTATATTTCAAAAACTTAGCAAAAGGCTTTACGAACACAATCGAACATGTGAAGCAAGCGATCTCACCCCTGCGATATTAGTTACACAATGAAGTAACCACGGGTCGACCAGACTAGAGAACAAGGCGTTTATACTTTTGTTCACGAATCCTCAACACCTCCCTTAATTCCTCCTCATTGTTGATCTCTGGGTTATGTCTCCGTACTTCCATCGCCTCTATAACTTTTCGTTCCAAAGTCTGTGAGAGATATCGATGAAGGACGATGATTGTGAAGGTCGGAGCATGTTCTTTCGTGTGCCTCAATGTGTGGTGTCTTTAGAATCTCTCCGACAGATAGGAGGAGGGGTTTAACAATGCTCTACGATGTTCATCCAGTCGTTTTCGTAGCGGTCTCATCGTCTCACCCATGTATTTTTCTCCACAGCCATCGCATCTGATGAGATAAACAGTGCCGCGAAGCTTGTAAATCACCTGCCCTCTGATATTGTTAGTTCTACATGTATTTTTGTAAGCTTCTGATGAGATTGCATTTTTCTTTTCAAATCTGGTACTTTTCAAACGGTACTCACACCGTGGATGTGGAACTGTACGTAACTTCATATCTCTGAGCTCGTAATCACTGTGATCTCTTGAAGAGGCTTTTTTAGTCACTACTACGTACGAAATCACAGTTTCGATCTAGTATTTACAGAAAAAAGCTTTTGAATTTGCTTATGCTAGGCACGCTTATAGCCTTGAAATAAAGGTCCAAGGCAAAAAGGATGGACAATGGTGGCGAGTGTAGCTTTAGTTTTACGCGTTTTCAGGTCAGAGTTGAAGAAAAGGAATTTCAGAAGCTGGTGGCTATCGAGTTGCTGAATTGGGACCGCATGCATCATTGAGATTACCCATTGAGATTACCCAAGTGTTAGAACCACACAAATTTGCTGATCGTTAACACGAGCGTCAGCACATTTACCCGGACTAATATCAATGATGCATCTGAGCCCTGGAGATACCAGCGAGGTATGGCGAAACAATCTTGGACATTACGAGTATCAATACAGTGTGGGCAGATGGTAAACGATAGGCAACTGAGCAGAAGTGATTTCGCAACGCTAAGACTCCACATGGCATGTCTGATGGATGCTTCAAGACCACTTTGCCAGATATGCAGTGCTCAGCGCTTGGGGAAAAATCAACATAATCGATCTGCAGACAGCGAATGGCAAATAAATTGCGAGAAAACACAATCTTCGATGTGCACAGATAACGTATTCGTGGCACTACATCGACAATCTGTGCTCGAGATAACACACCAATAACATAGCATTCTAAGTTCTCTCTGTATAAAATTAAGAAACGGAAATACGTACATTGTAATTTATAACTGGAACAGGAGACGAAGTAGAACACTTCCCTAGTGCAAATGATATCAAGAAAAATGGAAAATGGTAATGGGATGCTGTGGTCCAATATGTGTAGTCATCGCAGCCTATAAGACAAATGCAACACTATCAAACCGATTGCATGCAAACCTGAACTTCCTCACAAAATCGTGTAATTCGTCTTATGGGGTAAAACGGAAGATTGGGGTCCACATGAAAAGGAAATAGTAAGTTGCGACTTCAGTTTCAGAGTAATCAGCCGACACTCAATACGATAGCACTCTTCGAATTTGGGATTAACTCTGTCCCAGTTTGAGAGAAATTAGTGAAAAAAGAACTAGTATGCTCTGAAACATGCCATGTATGTCGGGATAACACGACAATATTTGGATGTTTTCCTTCTAACCCATTGATGACCGCCCCTTTTTCGCGCCTCTCTCATCTATCCAGAAAAGACCGCCTGTGCTTCAGCCATGAGTGGCCAGGATTGAACCTGGGGCAAAGGGTGTCCATGAATGATTCCCTCGAACTAGAATGCCGACAGCCTCCTGATGTTTTACCACCAATGGAAGAGTGGTTGTTCCTGTGCAGACAAAACTAAGCAAGTTTCAGCTAAGGTAGGTACAAATTCAAAAAGATGCTCGATCAAAAGGAGTGGAGAATTATGACATCGTGACTGCATTTACAACTAATACTATTTCTTCCACCACGACAACATTAGGAACATGGAAAAAATCTTAAGAAGAAACTGTACTCAAACATAGACAAAAAAAAGAACCAATGCTGTCTGAATGAACTCATGCTATGCCATGAAATATAGAAAAGAAGTGATAGACAATAGATGAATATCAGGTGAGAAATGTCATTTTCAGTGGAGCATCAAGTGCCGCTCAGACTGAAATGGCGCACGGTGAGGTTTAAAGGCGACAAGGGAATGTTTAATGCTTTTAGACATCATTGCGTGGGAGTACCATATACGTATGTCGACATGAAACGCCCATTGTTCGATCAGGCCAGCTGTCGAAACAAGAATGGATTCAATTGCACTTTGTTGTCCACATGTTCAGATTTTTGTATCGATTTTGGAATGCATCAACTGCCTTCGTCTATATCCTGGTCGTTAGTTGAGTTGTGGCAACGAATGAACTCTTTCGGTAGGTTGATTGCGGTAGGGTCGACAGTATCTTTAGTAGTGATGACGACCCCATTCAAGGAATTGCTTCTCGATACTCTATAGGTTGTACGCTTGAGACGTATAAAGGATCGATACCATGGAACATCCCACAGAGATTGACATATCGCTAGAATGACCTCTTTGTTTGTTACACCTCCCCGACTGTCTCACCCGTAAGCTGCGGGACTGCCAGCGGAGGACGCTGGTCCCACCGCGAAGTCACGAATGTATGTTCTAGCTCTCTCGCTTTTACCACAGCCGACTGCATCCATCACTATCGTTACGAACGGATTCATACGAAGGCGGGTCCCACCACGATTTCCACTACATCTGTGCACTTAGGACGAAACATCGGTCGGATGTCTCATTAGCTTCGCATCTTCGCGAGCACTGTTTGTAACTGAGCCTCAGGATGAAAGCATGGTGCTGGCCCCCCACGTCTGCGCTCTAGAAAATTTTGATGCAGGATTTGTATAGGAGGATAGACGTATAACCAGTGTTCTCCTCTACCTCCATTCACACAAGGACCTTAAACAAGATGTCTTGAAAACATGATGAGGTTCAAGAGCAGAGAAGTGTTTAACATCAAGCTGAACATCGACGACTGGGGATATCGGGCCTACTGTTGAACTCTACGCAAGCTCAGATCGATCTCAATCGTTCCTTTGCGATATAGAGGTGTAATAAATAATAAATAAGAATAAACATATAATGGACGTATAAAGGTCTACGATTATTTCCATCACCAGTGAGTGATCTGTCTGCGAATAATTCTTCATATTTCTGTGGTCCTGCAGTCGGCATATAAGCATGGAGAAGCATAAAGCTCAGAAAGCATGCTTGTCAGACCTCCTTATTAGCTGGCTGACGTGAGCCGCTCGCTAACTTCATCATCAGGCCGATTGGGCTGTGTCCACACCCCATCTCGGTCGCTCACACATAGTGCGATTAAAAGCGGTCGGTGCCGCAAGGAACATTCGTGATGGCTGGCGGCTATCCTAGTGACGCGACGTCGAGTATACCCATCTCATCCAGTTTATACTTTTCCCCAAAGAACAGGCGACGGCCTGATTTCGCGTGACCCCTGCCGACAAGAACGATGTGACGACATCATCAGTGTTGTGTTCTGGGAGTTGTCGTTTCGTTGTTCTTCCGGCTATTTCTGCGTACTACATCCGCTATCCGTCGCATCGCTCGTGTTGTCACCATCGCCGCGGCACCACCGCATTACATTGAGGTATAGATACAGCTTACATCTCTACAGATTTAATGTTTATTCAGCTTTCACACTATAGCGTCCTGCTAGTAATTTTTTTTGTCAAGACCATCAAATGGAGTGGTATCGGGTGGATTTTTCCAATGGCCTTACATATCTAGTTGTGAAATACTAGAGAACGTGAGTTCCGGAGCAAAGAAAATCCGAAAAGAACAAGAGCTAAGGGTATGACGTCGAACTGAACAAACAACAGAAATTAATGGAGAGTTAAAGTGAATTAATGAAGTGTTGGCAAATCCGTTCAATCCTAATCATGCGGATGCGACGTGGAGATTGAAGAAGGAGTAAAAAGCATGTTTTCCATGTTGTTTTCCCCATAATGCGCAAAATGTCATAATTAGTGTGATTTGGAGCATTTTTTAACTCTTGGGATCCAGAAACATTTTTTTGTAAAGAAACGCTTTATCGCAATTTTTCATTATATTCACATGTTCGCTGATGAAAATCAGTGGTCCTTTTTGTACATATACAACAACTGTCATAGTTGTTTCCTTCTATAGTCGCAGTTTCTTCGCATTGGGAGCGTTGCTGAGATATGTTCTTGGCTGAAAAGATTAATATTCATTCTCGTATGATCACCGGTAAAAAAGTCAAGCTTTGCACGAGAACCTTACAAATTACGTACCTGATAAGATTGCATTTGGTAATCAGATGGAGGAGGTGCTGCAGGAGCATTGTACATCGGTGGAGAAGGAGGTGGCATTGCGTTGTACTGCAACATAAACTATTATTAGCATACAGTGCCAGTCAATAATTTTTGCATCATCCATCTGGTCATGCTGCGCCACACCACTTATGCGGCGCGACAGACCAGCTAGTCCATGCAGTGTCGGGCGTTGCCAACATTGATGCTTTGCCCTGGTTTCCAGCTGTTTTCCTTCCCATCTCTGTCTTCATTCCGAAATACTCGGGTCACATCAATATGCCAACGCTCGACAAAAAACCAGCTGCCCTGCCGCGTCGAGTGCGGGGTGCAGCACGGCAGACGAAGTGGGTGGCCTTTTTCTGATGCAAAAGTGGCCACTGTAGATAATATACTCTACGATATATGAAATAGCCTAATAGTTGACAACGAAAATCAAAAGTTACCTGCTGTGGCACGGGAGGAGGCGGGGGTGGTGGAGGAGCTTGGCTGAAAGAAATCGATGAAGAAGTGTTTCTCACTATAAATCATAGCTGATTTCCAGATAAAACGTTTCCAGAAAAAAAAACACAAGATCTGTTCCAAGGACCACCATATGCCATAATTTTTGTGCCAAACATCGGAAACCGATGCGCCTCAGCACGTTTGCACGTTCACTAGTCAAAAATAATAAATTATCAGCGAAGTTAGACGCGAATCATAACGCTTTCATTGTTCACTGCGCGGCGACACTGGTTTTGATGTGTATCGATTGCGGGCCGACGACAACAGCGACAGCGCCAGCGATCGATATGCATTCAAACCAGTGGCACCATGTCCCAGCGACAAAAAGCGCAATACTTTTCGAGGATTATAGCGCTTTGGTCTCGCTTTTCCTTTTCAAGTTTTTAGACTAATACGCTCAGAGTGTAGTCGTTTACTGGCTTTCAGACAACATAGAGAAATCCTCACTAGCTCATAGGTGGTACAGGATAACCAACGGGTGCTGACACCATTCTGCAATGAAAGTGGAGGTTAAACCAGTAGCACACAAACGAGAAATTAAATAGTTTGCACACAAGTGTCGCACTGTTAGACAAGCATCAAACGCACACAGGAGGAGGTGGAGGTCCAGCGACCGGCACTGGAGGAGCAGCGACTGGCGGCGGGCCAGCAACGAACTGCGGTGGACCCGCGATGAGTGTGGGTCCAGCCACCACAGCGGGTGCGGGTACGACCGCAGGTGGTGCAGCGGCGGGTGGTGCAGCTTGCAGAAGCCTGAACGAGCGGGCGTGGACACTGTTAGCTAACCAAATTGGTAAGCAAAATGCAATGGCAGTGCTGGTTAGAAAATTTACGTTTTATGACACATTAAAACCAGAATTTTCTCTATACACATTCCTACTAGTAAATTAAAGAGTTAGCGTGTAATGGCCTAGGAGATTCAGACAGAATAGGGAAGCTAAACTCCTGTAACTAGAGAGCATGCAGCTACTTATTGCTTACACAGCGGTTGATTCCACTGGCTGCGGGCTCGCCTGTTGGATAATTCTGCAAAGAAAGGGTATTTGATGTGGTGAAAATAGCAGTTAGTGATAATGCTTTTCTGTTTCTACAATGTGTATCATTTTCGGTAGAGGAGACCGGCAGAATACTGCCCGTCTGGTGTACAGCGCTGCAGCACCCACGCGGCGCGGTAGACCACACGGGTGGCACTATGTGATGCAAGGTTGACCGGCCAGCACTAGAGCTTTTGACGAGTGTGCCCGAATTCACGAATATACGAGAGAGGGAAGGAGCGGTGTTCCATTTCGTAGGAGGATTGGAATTGTATTATAGTTACGAGGGCTGTTTGAAAAGTTTCCGGAATGACAATGAAAACAATGCAAACCTAATGCACTCAATATTTTATTTTATGACCCAATCACCTCGAAGCCCAACACAAGTGGTCCTAACTGTTTCTTATCTTTTATTCTCTCTGTAGAATAAATGTCTCTGAAATACTCAGAATAACCGGATAAAACCACGATTAACACGCCTCTTGATCGGAATCTTGTCCTTGACGGGACAACGTTATGGTTCTTAGTAGTGGTACGAAGATGCCAATGCAGAAGTATGGTTCAATTAAGTGGAATTTCGGGCTTCATTATTATGAGTTATTTTGAAGAGCCAGAACACATGCTTGAGCGGTCATGCTGAAATGGAGGGACATCTCTTTTTTTATGTTCAGGTACGCGTGTTTTACTGGGTTACCATAGCTAAATTTCCTAAAAATTTCGGCTAATATTCGGTTGTGGCGGCTTTACCATCAATCCCTTGGAGCTTCCTAAAACAGACGCCATCACCATTCCACCTCAGTGAACGGTACTTTCTTCCTCAGAGTCCTTTCTTCGTGCCTAAACTGGTGTTTTCACTGATTTTCGTAACTACAGTGTAGCGCTCAATCTGACCTTCAAAATGAATCACAGTTTCAATTTGAGATCCAGTTGAACCATTCAAAATAATCGTTTGAATTTCATGTTGATCGCGGTTTTGATCTGAATCTGCTCTTAAACAGAATTGGATTGGAATTTTTGAGAAAGAATAACTCCTTGGTAGTGATTCCGGAAACTTTTCAAAGGCCCTCGTAT
>KN726832.1:14098-35579 GCA_000816745.1 Ancylostoma duodenale
TTCCCCCCCCCTCCTCTCCAGCCCCCGTTTCGGAGCTGACGTGTTCTCCTGGTGAATTGGATGTACCCTCTCAAATAAAGCATTTTGGAGAAAAAACACCTCTTTTATGGATAATTGGTAAGAACAGAACTATGAATCCCACCACTGCTCCTGAGACTTCCTATCAGGAACCCTATTAGTTATTCGCTCGGGCGAAGGAGCTATTTTTGAAGAGCTTCGAAGTGGAAAGAGCTACACGAAGGACTAGATGTTCGCACAAGAGCGAGCTTCCGTAGTTGGGAGTGGAAGAGGAAAACGGACCTCTTTCTCTCAAACTATCAAGGACTATTGATATGTGGTTTTCTCTCAAACTATCAAGGACTATTGATATGTGGTTGATTTTTTTTTCGTAGTAGGTTTCTTCCGCATTCTATGGGTGAATTCATGCAAGTTACCGGAAGGGCGCTAGCTTACCGACAATTTCAGAATGGAAGGACTTTCTTAAAAAACTGGTCTGGAAGGACTTTCTAAAAAAAATGTGGTGTATATCATGACAGAGTTTCGCTAAATTTCCCGGGAATATTCGAGCAATACGCCATTGATGGATTGCTGTACAAATGAGAACCTTATCCCGTAGCTTTTATGGAAACCAATTTTCATCCACCCACCGGTTCAGATAAACCTTCTAGCAGAGCTCATGAATACGGGCACAGGTCTAAGTTGCTGCTGATCAACTATGCCTTTTTTAATTTCGTGATTTTCTCTACTTCTAAAATCTAATTCCTACTACTTCAATGCACAACTCACAATCTCTGTTGTGCAGGCTGGTACGCTGGTGCTTGCCGGATGATTCTAAAAATCGATCAAACCTTGTCAGTGAATGATTTGGTCAAAAGTGAGAAGATGTTGTGAGCAATTGAGAGAAAAAATTACAACGACGCACTAATCGAACTATGAAAACTATGCCAAGTTCTAGTATAGCTACATCAGAAAATGGCATTTTACTCTAGTGATAGCACTCACATTGGCTGTGTTTCAGTCTGTGCAATTTCTGGAGATGATTCCTCAATCATTCTGCAAAATTATAATACAATTCAATTAAATTGTAGGCCACATCGGAGAGCGCTACTTCTCATTGAGAACCACTACTGCCACTAATTAAACTAGCAAGACCAATCGCTATACATGCAGCAGTTAATACTAAATGCGTGCATCAGTCGCACATTAGGCGCTCTCGCCCATTTGTGGAGGATGTTCCTTGGAGACCGATGAACGCAGCGTGGATATCCGCCTCATCTGCCTTTGGAACGCGTCAAAGCAGCGATTGGACGTGACCTTCATCATAAAGATTCACGCATGTCGACCGAACGCATCTAATATAAACTGTCCTTATACAAGTAGTTTCTACTAGAAGAGCAGTTGTTCTGCTGCGGATACGTCAACTATCAGAGATTGTTCACTATCCTAGCGATGTCTAGTACTCAAGGACTATCTCGTGAATGTGATTGTGAGCTGGATATTCCTTAACTTGGAGTTTCTCATTTAACTAGATACTTCCTACTATAGCGTCCTTTCACATAGCTTTAGCCGGATGTTTAGATTTATTCTGCATGGTCTCAGTAACTGATATTCTTCTTCAATGGTATTCTGATGACGAGACGTATTTACCTGTTCGCTTCAGTATAATGGTTAAATGGTGAGACAAAAGCAAGCTAGAACATGGTTTTTTCTTCCCTTTTAATACCAAGCCACTAGATTGTTTATCTTTCTTCGAAAGAAGACAAAGGAAAGCCGTGAAACTTAATTCAGTAAGCTGCTACAATCAAACAAAATACTGTCATCTGAAAGTGCGTAACGAGAGTCATCTTACGAGTTCGAGCTATCAGGCCATGTAAAAGTTCATTTCTTTTAGAAATCAGGGCTAGGTTCTGTGACACGATAACCAAACGTGCTCACTTTGGTTTACGTGATCGGTTGTCATATACTTAGACTACGCAATGTTAGGAGGCACAAGATGTGAAATTTGGCTTGGTAGCCTGGTTACGCCTGACAATGCAGTCATGAATCCTAGGAAAGACGTTTTCCTATGTGTTAAGCAGACGGACTACAACTATGTGCGGTTAGGACTATACTCACATCGGTTGTTGTCGAGGTGACATTCCTGCCGGGATTTCCTCAACATCACTGCAAATCCTGTTAGAAAAGCACGAAACAGACTGCACTGTGTTAGAAGTGCACTCACTCTTGACAGAAAAAAAAACAGAAAGTGAGATGACTCATGATGTTTTGATCTTGTACAACGTTGTAAAACATTGCAGGAAACTTGCTGGAGTTGATATGTTCTTGGCCAACATGCTCAGATCTCCACTTTAACTATGATACAGTGGGTTCCTGTGGTCGAGACTTGCGGGACGCGTTACGCAATAATGTGCAACGTGGCATTCTGGCTGACTGCTCACCCACATATTAGTATGGCAACTAAGTTCTTGGGCTTGCTTCCATATTTTTTAATAATTTTTGACATTTCGATTTTTACCGCATCTTTGCAACATATGATAGCAGGCGGCGCTGCGCAGATCCCTCTTAATTCGAAGTGTCCTGCACCGCATCCGTATTGTTAGAATCATTTCTTCACTGCGACTAGTAAATGACACAAAGTTATGGAGCTCGCCAGAGTAAGTTTCTTAAGTTTCCATGGAAGCAATCCTTTTTTGTAGTATAGAGCAATGTATACATATGTAGCTGTAGCTCATAGCTTCCTGTTAAAGGAGAAATCAATGGTATTGCTAAGAAGGAGCCTTGTGGTTGTGAAATTGACTTCGAAGACAAGTCGGTGAGAAGAAGGCAAACGACAAGTTGTGAGCTCATCTGTTCCAGCATTTAGATGGATGATCGAGATCTGCCATATTTTAGCAAAGTATAACTTCTCAACTTTTCAAAGAAAAACATTTATAGGGAGCACACCATGCAACGCGAGAAAAACATAATCGAAGGTAAATGATGACCGCATGTTGGAAGACACTAGTGACTAAGCGCAATCTTGGACGAAACAATAATGGCCCGAGAGTTCCCTCTAGATTTTTTATTTAAATAAGTATTACCCTTAGTAAATGATACTTCCTCCGATGACTCAATCATCTGTTAGAAAAGCAACGAATTGGTGAATTTACTAACCTATAATCACGTCTCATGCATTTCTATGATCTGGACCAGCCGGAAACCTGTTCACAGCGGACCGAGAAGCTGTCACAAAAATGGGAAGGCACTGCAGTTTCAAATTATGCATGGCTTGATTGGTCATCTATCTTCTTGATTTTTTAAATAATTTTTAATTATTGCATATCGTCAAGCCCAAGAACTTAGTTACCATACTAATATTTCATTTACATCGTCACTCTCATTCCCGATCGATCCTCCTGCTCTAACTCGTCCTAACGTGCGAAGCATGAGCACACGACAGCTGGACTTCCTGTATTTTTTAAGTACCCCTGTTAACATTGGCAGATTAACCAGTAGCCATTCCTTCGCGTACATGCCCATAGCCATTTGTAAATGAATATGGATTATTCTGCAAATGAACCAGACATACATAATGGCGGCCCAGGCGGCAGCACGAAGCAATGCGTCGACTAATTTGGTCATTATTCCCAGAAGGGTAAAACCAAGAGGCCCGCTATCGCTCGTATCATCAATGGCACGATCCCGGCCCATCTGCCAAAGGTATAAAAACTCTTGCCATCATTCCGCTGTAGAAAATCCCGTCATTCATACGAGAAATTTCAAGTAAAATATTATTTTCTTAGTTTTTCCTTCATGCCCCCTTAAATAGCCGCTGAAAAAGAGGCGGATGAGAGAAAGAAAAAATCATTGATGTCGCTAAAAAACAAGCACGCGGCTGTTACACTCCCAAAGCGGTTCGTTTTTCGAACAGGTTTTCTGATTCAATCGCACTGGAGAGGTGTTTTAATAACCCGACAAAATATTCCTGTGGAGGATGGCGCATAATGAGTGTAAATTCCATCCCCATCTTTGACGAAGGTGATTAAGAAGAAAGGTTGTGGAAACAAATTGCTGCGACAAGCTAGGCTAGAGCTCAGAAGAAAAAACGCAACAGAGATTTTCGTGCGGAGACAATATTCGTGTACATTTATTTCCTCGTGAAGCTGTGATATTTTTAAAGAAAGTATTAAACTTCAAGAGTAGCTTCATAGTTAACCTGCAAAACCAGTTAGAATATGCTAGCTTAATGTTTGTGGTCAAGCGAGGTGACGAATGTTCCACTTCAATTCAGTAGAAAATTTGAATGAACTCGAATATTCGAAACCTGAGAGACAGTAGTACAGCCTTGAAGAAAAGATGGAATGAATTATAGGGCTTCCTCATTGTAGCATGCTCAAATCTTCGTACTTTTCGTTGTTCTTATTCAGGAAGCTTAGAAACCGTGTTTTGCTTCCGTGCATTCGTTCTGCATAGAGGTGAGAAAAATCGTGGGTTTTTCGTGGATTTTGCACCGGATTTCTATCGGATTTAGAGAAGCATGGATTCTGCATGGATATGCTCGGGTTTCGGAGATACCTGGGTTTTGCATGAGAGCACACAGGGGTTTTCCACGGATTTGACCATTGCGGGTATACAACTACTAATTTTAAAAGAGAGTGTTTTCATGAGCACGCATTTCTTATTCGTGAAGTGTGCATCTTCCAATGTGATGCAAAACACGGTTCCTAGGTTTCCTGAATAGATTATCACCCTAACTGAGTTAGTCGGTCCTCATGCGGTTGTAAGGATGGTGGTGAAGTCATTTAATGGACAATTATTTCAAGGACACAGTCGATGTTATGCTTCCAGTTATTTTTCGTACGCCTTATGGTGCATATAAGGGTAGTAAAAAGGTATGTGGAATATTTTCCACAAAATATATAGCTATCATAAAGCGATAACCAACTATGGCTGAAGGATGCACTTTTTCTGATGAGGTCTAGAAAACTCACTATGATTCCTCTACAGGCGGCGGCAACCTCCGTTTTGGCACTCTTGCGAAGATTGGGATCTGAAGTATGTAGGTGATGAGATTCAGTTGTCTGGTAATCCATTTCGTGAAGATTTTTTGTATATGGTTCAGTGTACAATTACTAACAAAACAACAACGTTTCATTTTTGAATCTTGAATAGCCTGGGCGAACCTCCATCTAGTTCCTACTACGTGCTGCGATATTTTCACAAGAGGGATAAATTTGAACGCTTTCGGACTGTCAACGTGAAAACTTGACTGTTCGCAGCACTAGAGCTTCCATGGAAATTCCTCTTCCTGTTGGTCACATCAGAGCACTTAACATCATTTTTGGAAAAAAAAATGAAAAAAAACGGGCCTTCTATAGCTCTACGGGGTTGATGAATTTTTCTGCATGAGGATTAAGAGCTCACTTGTCAATTGGATGTCCACCTACCCTACAATTCGTTGTATGAAAATATGCGCATTCAAATGTTCAGATGCCTCTACGGTTCCAAGTAAGAGGCGGACCCACAGTGCCTCCAAAAAAGTATTCAAATCACCTAATCTTTATCCTTTCGCCCGAAAAAACCCACCCTTTGATATCCGACGATTGTTGGAGGAGCATATGCCATGCAGCATGAAGTGAATGCGACAGGTGCGCAGCAGAAAGCGTTGCTCATTGAAACGAGTGAAAGGAAGAGCAGTGACTTCATGTCGGTGTGCCTGGAACTTTAGGGTTGAGCTGGTAGGAATAAATGAACGTCCTGATATAAGTACGAAACGCGTTGCTCAGAGTACTATGTACGTACGCTGAAGAACAACATGTGTAGTAACACTCACAGATGGATAGGTTATTTCGATCAAAGAGGGTGCGAAGGGGTGGGGAAGGATTTTTGAAAACTTCTTTCTAAGACAGGTAATTGAATACTAATTTCTTACATTTGACATAAATTTTCGAACAACCGTTACTAAATTTTGAACTTAATATGAAATTTCAGCAATGTGTTCCTGCGCCTGCAGTGCTCCGACTGCATTAGGCCTCAATTTTTGGTCATATGTCGTCCTCTTTCCCTTACTTCTCCCTCTCCTAGGTTTGCTGAGGTGCAGCTACTCACAAAGTTGGATTGCAGCAAACTATTCTTCCTAGGATTTCAGAATTCTCCTGCACTAATTAAAGTTGAGAAGCAAAATGTTGTCGTGTTAGAAGATCCGAAGGCAGCTTCTCTGACAAACCGTTGCAAGGACCGTAGCAGAAAGAGATCTCGATTTCGTGAGTGGATCCAAATATAAATAGGATGAAAAGCTTTCCAAAGAAGAACCTATCTTTGCTCTTTTTTGGGAAACTTTCTTGCTGTTAGTAATTAACTTTCCGCTTCGTTTCGTTAATTTCATGCAAATTATTTCCCAGCAATAATGTTTAAAAAACGTGATGAGGACAGGTTCTGTACAAGTTGGAATTAGGTCGTGATGCTCGAGCAATATGCTTTAACATAACTTAGGCACTTAACCTACTTTACCACTACTAGATGTTAATTAAGTACAAAGACTTTAGAAGCTATTTTTGACTCTTTACGTTACTTGCATTGATATTATAAATTCTGAACTAATTGGATGGACGTTTCCCAAACAATCTGTGGGTCAAGGGGCATTAATCCCAATATATCAATGCGTTACAAAGATGAGGCATGGTTTTGGGAAACAGAATAACGCTCAAGATAACGGAATAGCCAAAAATGACCGGACAGTGGATATCGGATAATGAATAAGGCTAAGGGTTCGTACAGGGCACTACCCGACAAGACAACCCGAAATTCCTGAGCAAAATTTTTCGTTCCGGATAAGAACGAACAAACGCTCCGAAGATACCTTTTCCTACTTCACCATTCTTCACTTTTCTTACTTTTCCAACTTCACTCTTCACTTTAATATATTTCGATAAAACATGACGGAGAAGACGCTAGAGTAAACAGCACCGAAGTCTTCTTTCTTTTTTAAGTGATCACTGTCTTTCGGAGAAAAAAAGGCAAATTCAAAGCTCACTAGTCCCTGCCTTATCCGAACAGTTATCCGGTGCTAGAAGCTTGGATAACGGTCCGGATAACGGTTAAGCCAAAACCTACGGATAATAGGTAAACAGGTAACTGGATATGGAAAGTTCGCTAATCACTGATGGATAGCTTTACTGTTTCATAGTACCTAATAATCACATAAGAGGGAATAAAAATCGATCGTATGAATTGGTTCAAAAAATCAAAAAGTAGTGTCCTTATCAGAGTGAGGCTCACAGAATACTCGAATGAGTCGAGTTGGACTAATCACTGCTTCGAGAACAGCTGTCTTATAAAGGGCGCACTAAAACAGGAAGGCTTGTGAAACACTTGGGCATCCTGCTGAGAGCCGCCGAGACGGCATAGTGAAGGCGGCGACAAGGTGTGACTTGGTTAATGATGGCTCCCGAGAAAATCTGTCCAGATGAAACTCAGCAGGCAATGATGAAGTAGCTGCACCTCCCAGATGTGAGAAGAAAAGACTTCAGTTGAGCTGCTCCCATTAGAACTAAAATACTAGCTGAGGTATTTCGTCCCAGGGCTGCGAAAGGGACAGGGACAGGGCAGAACGTTCCAAAGGCTAAGGCTCGGACATTCAGACTTTTGGTGGATTTTAAAGTTCTTGTAAAATATTTTTGATAAAGATAATACGGCGAACAACTTGCTAGCTGAAGTACGAAGTAATGACTTGGATTCTGGATATATTTCCTTTAAGGGTAACAGAACCATTTTTTTTCTAAATTTGGGGAGCTTTTTAATTTGCGAGAGACAGATGCTTGACAGATGCAGCAACAGCTTACGCAATGCAACTACGGCAATGACGATTAAGGCGTGAGTGATAGCGCAACCTGTTGGACCGGTATTTTTCTCGGGACTTACGCAAGACCCAGAATACACGGAACCGCCACCCACAGATTATCACACAGGTATCACCTTCGGCGGAACTTGCTTACGATAGAGATCAGTGATAAGCGGACTGAAAGAAAATCATAATTAGTTGGAAGACGCTAAAGGAGAGAGTTAGAGAAATGTCCAGAGGAATTTATTCAACCAGCGAAGCTGAGAATAGATGGTTATAGTTCCACCCTTAGAGAATGCCGTTCAGTGAACACTCTCGGCAAAGGGCTTAAGGTGATCCAACATACATCTCAGTATATCCTTTTCGTCAAATGCACGCTCTATTGAATATTATTCGCCAGTGAGTACAAATGATGAAACAGATGAAGGTGAACATCTACGAGAAAGCAGATGCCTCCCGATTGTGATGTGCGCAAGAAGGACTGTAGATTATTTTTGTTATAAGAAAATTTAACACTCTTCCAGAGATGATCTCGAAAGTCTGGACACTCCGTCCAAAATGAATACATTTATACAGTACCCTAATTTTGGCCCACCCTCTATATGAACGATATGCTACTTCTCCTATTGCTAAATATCAGTGGCTGACTCAAGATGGGACGATTATGATATTACTTTCTGAAATTGCTGGGAATTTCGTAATAGCTTGTTTCATCTATCAGCTTGTTCCTTTTTGGAAATAATGTTGTCTTCAGATTTCAGAAAACGGTGTGGATGCTGTTTCTATATGTTCTAGGCTGAAACCCATCATTCGACCCAGATATCCGCCAACGTTCTCCAGAAAATATCTGGAAGTCTCCTAACATGGAATCTCCCGCAAGTTACTTCGCTTCCAGAAGTTTCTCTTTTTTTCAGCACATATATGTACCAAGTTATTGATTTTCTTTTTTCCTGTATTTATGTATTTCCATACACGAAATTCCACACTCTATAACACTGGTCATTGCGCAAGTTGTTAATGTCTGCTGGAGTAACATCGGAAACAACCTCCACCTCCCAAATGGGCTTGACTTCAGAGCAGTAACTGTCCTTTCAAAACAAAACGTATGTTGTTGGAGTATTTCAAGCCCACCAGTTAGTTAATACTTGATGTACTTGACTACTTCTTGGTAAAGGATGTAATAATAAACTTCAACACTGATTCTGACGGTGGTGTAACCTCTGACGAAGACCGAGACCTTTCGTTTCTTCCGATTTTAAATTCGATTCCGATTCCGATTAGTTATGTTTTAACAATGCTAATAAGCAGAAACTAATTTGTACTGCGTATAACAAAGTTTTGTATTCAGAAAATTATGACCAGTATCCTTGCAGACAATACACCATTACAGATATTCTTCTCTTAGCAGACTATCTTCTCAACAATAGGTTTTGTTCATTTGGTGCACTAGTATTTAAACAAATTATAGGCGTAACCCAAGGTGGTAATTTCAGCCCCCTCTTAGCAGACCTCACTTCATCATACTATGAATACATCTACGCCAAAAATTATTCGGATACGAATATATACTTTTATCCTTACAGATATATGGACGATCTACTGATATTGCATAATACTTTGGACAGTACAATTTTAACAATTCTGGATAAAGTCTATCATAAAGTACTATCGTTAGAAACTACACATGAGTCCAATTATAAATGTAACTATTTGGATTTGGAAAATAATATACATAACAACATTATAATAACAAAAATGCATAATAAGACTGATTCTTTTGGCTTTGCTATTAAGCGATTTCCACACTTTTCCACTAATATTTCAATTGGAATTTTTTAAAAAAAGCTACCATTTATACTGAAATATTGCGAATCGCCCGCATCTGCTCTATTAGAAAATCTTCACCTTACTGATAAGTGCAGGAGCCTACTTCTATGTTTAGTTTTCGTATAAGGTTCATGAACGAAACGAAAAGTGAACAGGCAGTAATATTATAAAATTTTCATATAACCTTAGAATTTCCTTCGTATCCACAAGTTTCTGGGATGATCCTAATCAAATGGTAGACGTAACGAAGACTTTCTGTGCAAAACAGCAGTCGATTTTCTATGAGAATATTGTTGAAGGATTTCATCATTAGATACTCTTTCATTATCCTACCATAATTTCGCTTCGGATTTGGCTTCAGTCTCTTTAACGCTTGACCACTTTCTATTCTACGTTCATCGCGAGCGGTCGGTTTATTGATCCTCTCCCTACGCTATCATCCCGACTCTTCGATCTGCTACTCAGACTAAGAACAGAAGAACATCGCCAGCGTCCTCCTCTGCTACTAAGCCTTCCACCATTGACATCTGCCCGCCTCAGCCATCAGAGTCTACTGGTGAATCTGTGGTAAGCCAGCTTCAAACTCTTCTCGCGGAGAAGGCACCAGAAGGTTTGCCCCTCTTGGATCAACTTCTAAAAATCCTCAAGCCTGATCCTAGAGAATTGGTTGAAGCTGAAAAGAGGTCTCGGTCAATCGTCCTCTCTGGTGTGCCCGAAGCAGTAAGTGGTACCCCTGCCGTGGAACGGCAAGAGCATACCGAGAGGGCGGTCATGGACATCCTTGGCGCCCTGGAGATCGAGACCTGCCCTGTTGAGGTGTACAGAATGGGAAAAATCGTGGAAGGAACCCCTAGGCTGATAAAATGTGTTCTTCCTTCCAGTCGTGCTTATTTCGAAGCATTGAAAAAGGCACGGTATCTTAGATCCACCCCGAATTATGATCACATTTATATTCGCAATGACGCAATAGGAGCGTGACCGGGATAGAGAGCTGAGACGCCAAGCACGGGAGCTTAATCAACGGGAGCACAATGGGAACCGTGTCTACTGCGTCTACACGGACAAATTAGTCAAGGTATCAGAGATAGCTAGCATTCGAGGAAAAAACTAGTAAGTTTGGCAGGTTCTCCAGAAATTTCGTGCATGTTATTGAATGCCAGGAGCCTCTGCAATAAAATTACTGACATACATCTCCTGATTTCTCGCTTTAAACCCAGTATCATTTTCATTTTGGAAACATGGCTATCACCGAAAATTAGCAACGCTAAAATTATAGGAAACTTGCCTTACTTAATTGCTCGGAAAGATAGGGTGGGGAAAAAGGGAGGCAGAGTTAGTATGCTTCTTCGCTCTACCCTGATATACGAAAACATTTCTTTTGTTGGCAATTTTCCATCAGACGTGTTAACTATTGATTTGCACCCAAAATTCGCCAAACACCATAGATTCGTCTTGGTCTACCGCCCACCCAAACAATCCCACCTTGAAGATCAAGCCTTAATATCTTTACTCTCCGATCTAGCCTCCTGCTCTGAAAACATCACAATTCTCGGGGATTTCAATCTCCCAGATGTAGATTGGAATTCCATACCATCTACTGCCCCGACTAAATCCAACTTTCAAGCTTTGTGCCAAAATCTTTCTCTAAGGCAACTTGTTACCGTACCGACCAGAGGGCCTGCAATTTTAGATATAATTCTCTCAACTAATCACCTCATTTCCAAAATTTCCATCCAAGCCCCAAGCCCCGCTAGGAAATTCTGACCACAACGTTATCACATTTTCAGTATGCATTATTAAGACCAACTCGAAACTATTCAGGTTAGAGATTTCAAATCAGCCGACTGCGCAGCGATAAAGCGTGAATTAGCGGCTATAGATTGGATGCGAATTTTTGATAACTTTCCTTGCATTGGTGACGTGTATGACCGATTCATCACCATTTCACATGCCCTAATTCAGCAGTATGTTCCGATGAAAACAATTAAATCTGATTTTTCGATAAGGTTCCCTAGTCATATCCAGAATCTGCTAAGTCACAAGAACAAGCTTTTTTCTTCTTTTTTCAGAGCATTGAAAATCCCCTGGCTGACTCCGCCTACAGAAACATCTGTAGAAGTTTGAACTCTCACCTGAAACGCTACCTCGCGCAAAGGGAGAAAAAGCTGGCAGCCTCTAAAAGCATGCAGCAGTTATTTGCTTATGTTAGACAGAGGATTTCAAGGGAAGATTGTGCTCCCTCGCTGAGTGATAATTCTGGTAGAAATTTATACTCAGCGCAGGACAAAGCCAATGCCATTGCAGGGAATTTTTCAGAAGTTTTTAGTGATCCAGAAATTTCTTGCCCTCTGATCAGTACTTTAACATCAGCTAACTTCTCTATTCCCATTGTTGAGCGTAGTGAGGTGCGAAAGCATTTGAAATCGGTGAGACCCTCGCTATCTATGAACTCCGATGGTATTCTCTCCATATTCTTCAAGATGTTTGCCAACGAACTTTCCTCGCCACTTACGCATATCTTCAATCTCTCGATTCTCACGGCCCAAGTTCCAGATCTATGGAAATCGGCAGTCGTTACTCCAATCCTAAAAACCTCTCTAGCCACGAAACTCGCTGATTTCAGACCTATCAGCATACTCCCTACACCTTCTAAAATACTAGAGAAAATTGTGACGCGCCGTTTAACGGACTGGCTGTTCAAAACTAAGGTGATTCCGGAGCATCAACATGGATTTCTTCCGAAATGCTCCACGACAACGCAACTACTAGAATGCTCTCACGACTGGTTTGTGCCATCCAACGAAGGCAAAAAAAAGATGTAATTTATTTTGACTTGAGCAACGCCTTTGATTAAATAGGGCATCTCAGTCTTCTCTCAAAATTAGAAAGTGTTGGAGTAGGAGGCAAGTTCCTTAAGTGGTTCGAATCCTTCCTCGCAAATAGAACTTTTGCTGTCAAATTCTGCGGGGCGGTGGAGGCATGTCTATCGGGGTATCTCAATGCGCTGAACACGGATATGACAACCGTTTTGACCGAAATATCGATTTATCTGTTTTATTGATTTTTCGGTATTCTTGCATATGGGTCTATGAAAATGTGCCTCCTGGATTTTCCGAAACCCTAAACGTGGATAAGGCAAGCATTTGAGAGGAATTTATTTACCAGTCAAGCAACTTCACCCCATTTTTAAGGGTTGGGAGGGGGGGGGGGCAGGGTGAAGAAGAGTCACTTAAGCTGATCACCAAATGATGTACATACATTTTGAAAGGATTCTTTGGTTCAACAAGCGTAGGCATCAGCTTTAAATGGCCGGGAGAAAGTAAACACCAGAGTGAAGCCGAGTACACTGTCTATTTTTGATAAATTTACAGCAATAGCATTTGCCCTCAACAGTGTGAGTTAGCCGGGGTAGTAAAACACCCGAGCGAAGCCGGGTATGCCGTCTAGTTCGTTTATATAAGGCATATGTAGTTCCTGTTATCAAATATGTATTGTAGCCCGGTTTGGAATCCCTCTTCGAAGGAAGACATTGAAAAAATCGAGAAAATCCAAAAAACCTTTACGAGACTCGTCTTCTACCGCTGCTATCCTAGCTCTGGGTACCCCCGTTCCCTGCCGAGCTACAAAATTCGTTTAGGGAAGCTTGGTCTTAAGTCGTTATTCTATAGAAGAATACAGGCTGACCTGATGCTGGGATTCAAACTAAGTGGTGAGTTACGCTGTAGACCTTCAAGATTTTGGGTTTTTCGGCCAATAAGGTCTCGCAGAGGAAGCTTTAATATTACTGTTCGCAGATATGGTCGTTTCCAGCTCAGGCCACTTCAGTGTGCTTTCGCCAGTCGAGTAGCGACGTTACTCAATAGGATTCCAGTTAGTCTTCTCTCCTCCGAACACTCTTTTGGGTTTAGGCGGAAATTAGCTAACACCAATATATTAGGGCATAGATGATGTTGTGTAGGCGCTCTTTATCTTTTTTCTAGACTTCAACTTTTTTTGCTTGATGTTTTTAGCCGTTGACTCTTGTTTTAACTCTCGCTAATTTTGATACCTCTCTATTTGTGTTGTTTTACTTAGATTCTCTGCTGAACATAGTACAGAGCATTCTATCGACGACATTAAGGGAACTTCAAAGTCGAGCCAACTCTTTAGTGGTCCACCTTTTTCCTTAGTTCTTCAGCTGGGAGTTGTTTGCCAGGCTTGCGTGGTGACAGCTTACTTCTAGACTGCTCAACCAACTTTGTTCTGGTGGCCATTAATTAATGTTGCAAGGAATGCTCTGCCTTTCCAATGAGGTAAGTCTCGCACTGGATTGTTAGGGGTAGGGAATACCTAACATCCGAAAATCCAGTGCTAGATTTCCTGCGCATGCTCATACGCTCGTAGGAAGTGGTGTTATCCCTAGCGCCATTTACCTCCTCACACAGGAAGCCTGTGCATTACCATTGCATTTGACTTTTCTTTTGAAGTTGTTACGGCATTCTCTCTTACGTCACGCTGCAGTGCTCGTAATATAAAGGCGTGGGCTCAAACAGCTCTACTATGCAGTACTCAAGGAGAATAGTTTTTCTCGGCTCCTAGAAGCTCCTTAGTCGTTCTCCGCTAAGATGCTAAGATGAGTTTGCAGGAGATGTCCGTTTGTGAGCGCACCTTGAGAGTGCAGAAATAAATAAATAAATAAATTTACTACGTGACCTGCGAATGTTTTGGTTCCAACACATGACCACATTCAAATATGTATGAGAGCTCTACTCAGAGTTAAGCTCTCGCCACGTGGTGTTCTGCAAAATAAAGTGGTCCCTTTGATCCCTGCAAGGATAAGCCAACGATAAGTGCCAAGGATTGACGCATGCAATCCCTCGCTATCAAGGATTAACGCGATAACAACGCTGGCCGTACAAAGTTTCAACGAAAGACGGAGGCGATGTCTAGATAGTCGTCGTGCGTTCAAACTTTTGAGATCATTTGTTTTCTGTTTTCTTTTCTGGCTCATCGCCAAACTATTTATTATTCTGCTTCTTCAGAGATAACTATTGAGATGAAACTTTTTCTGAGCTCAGCAGGTTAAAAGAGTGGTACGAGTAACGCTGCTTTTTTTAAAGGAAAATCATGTTAAGACTAGAAATTCGTGTTTCTACACAACCCTTTTGGCCTTACTACATTGCAAAATATTTATACCATCACGTTGTTGATAGTATTGCAGTTTTCTCCTCTTAACGAACACTAGTGAGTGTGAAAATCGTAAAGTGCGATAGATGCAGACATAAGTACGAGCCAAATTCGGTTGTCTCAAGTTTCAAGTGGCGCTGTGTTCTCTAGATTTTCAGTTCCGATCTATCGTCTTCTGAATTAAGGACCTTGAATCTGAGAACTTGGCAGAGAAGATACTTTTGTCATCTACGTAAATGACGTTTTTGGCTGGAACAAGTGCGTGTGTGTATTACAGGGTGGGCCAAAAGTAGGTGGCAGAAAAAGGCAGGAAAGTAACTTCATTGTGATTTGAAGCGTCCTCACATGTTTTACGTTAACTGATTACTAATAAGCAAAAAATAAGAACATATGGGAATGTGCTCCATTTGCTCACTCACACACACACACTCACACACACTCCATTTATACTATTAGGTTTTCGGGAAGTGACTGAGACACTCTGGATTTTTTTCTGCCTCCAAATTTTTTCTCTCCTATTAGAAAACTTCAGAACATGCTGTAATGACCATGTACACCTATCACCTAGCCACCCATCACGGACAGTTCTGGCACAGCGGGATCAGATATCACGTTATTACAGGTCTTGAACAGTTCGCGATCATTGTCATGAAATAAGAGGTCTGCTTCTGCAAAGTAGCCGCGAGCTAAAAGCTGGGCGGCTGCTCTCTTTTCATCCGTTGTGTTGGACTATGTGTATATGAAAATGTGCTTTTAGCCAAACTTACCACTAAAGTTAGTAACTGCCTCTCTTCCACTGAGCGGTGCTTCAGTTGTGACAAAGGAGAAGGGTGCAGGAAGTTACGAGTGTCCATAAACCTCATCAAAGTACCCGTCGGCGACAGCTACATCGACAACAGTCCCCTCTGTTGTTTATAGGAGAGATGACGGGATTATCTGACGGTAAACATAAGCCGTTTGTCATGTGCCACTCGGAAGGACGTTCTTCACAAGTCCCTGTCTTATTTTCATGAGGTTCTCAGCATTAGCCACACTTTGTGTCTTATACATAGTTACAGAGGAAAGGATATGAGAAAAAATGACTATATTAGCAAGAAAACAGGTCCAGATTCACTCAGCAGAACTTCACTGTGGCGATTTTCTGGAATACTGAAATGAGGTGAGTCCAATCGAACTGGCTCTTAATGATCTTTAGCAAGCTTCTTGGGGAGGTTTTGGCTTCATGATTGTTTCCCCGTTGAGGTCGGGACAAATTGTAGCATCGGTTAACTCTCCTGCCATAGTATTATATGTTCGTCAACTGTCGAATGAGTTAAAAACTAAACGCAAACGATGCGCTGAGGGCGGAACAAGCTCAACACTCCGAGAATTATCGTTGTTTTCTATGAGCTTGGGAACTCCTGTGGGATACAGCTTTAGCGGCAAACTTTCGGTGTGATAATACAATGTACCTTTGTCAGGCCTACATAAAATCGAGGGTAGAGGTGCGCGAGTGTCTACAAATGCACACGGTATATCTTACCTACCGAAAGAAGAAAGGAGAATGCAGTGAATAATTTAAAAAATGACAGCAATAAGGCCGGTTGTTGCCCTCAAAATGAGGTTGTAGTCCTCAAAAATCGTCGTTGTCGTAAGACGTAGTGAAGGCAGCCGAAAACTTTTGGGTGCCTCTGTACTCGCCAAGGAAGTAAATTTATCTCTCCTACATTGCGATACAAAGACGGTAATTGTTAGATTAATAAATACCCTCTGGCACTGCATGTTTCGATGTTTCAAAGATTTTATGCTCACCTTTGAAGTTCCTTAAGGATTTTTGGTACTGCCCCTTAGTTGAAACCCCCCTTCCAAAGAAGGATGAGGTTGTACTGGCGTGTAGGTTACATGGCTCCTACCTTCACATTTATTGCAAGTGTGTAGTGAATTTTCCTTGCATGGTGGCTCAGCTGAGAGCTAGGAAATCAGGAATGAGCCTGGGGGAGGGGGGCGGTCAGTTTGGTAAGATACCCCCCTCTATCTGGATGATATGTTTAAATGAGCGCCACAAAGGCATAAAGGAACACACATATGGGACTTTTGTAGCGTCCAAATTAAATATCAGGTCAGAGGTTGAAGTTCACATTGAGGAATTCACGTACGTTACGGAGTCATTGACGCAGTTTAGATGTTTACATTAAGCTATGTTCAATTACGTGAAGGCTGTAGGTGGTTCTCATTCATATAGCCCTCGCCCTAGTCACTACGACTCGTGAGGGATTTCGAGACTGATCTCTGCGCTATTTGCGACAGATGGGCGCAGGCAGAATCAAACTCTCTCACCTAGCGATAGATTGGACAAGTGGGCAAAATCCATAACTTCGTGGACTCATAGTAAGAAGCTTCCGCTTCCATATCTTCTTACATTTGGTTGCATTGGTTACTTTGTAGCCGTGGAAACAAGTTATTCCTGTGACGACCACGTGTATTCGCGAGGTGGTGATCACCTGCTCATCGCCAGTGTTACACAAGGTTCTAGTCGTGCAACGCATAACGGCTGTAGTTCTCACAACGCGGAACAAATCCACCAACTGCTCCCGGCTCCAGTGTCTTGGCCGCAGACCAAGTATATAGGGTAGACGAAAAGGACCCTTATGATATTTGGCGTTTATGTGCTATCGTCTGTTCATGTGAAAGCTTGTCTGACATTTATGACACTTTTTCTAGCCATATTATCACGAGTTTGTGAAAAACCTCATGGGCTGATGCCTTGATTTAGAACACTGAACGTGCAAGGAGCAAAAAGTGAAACAAAAAAGTTGGACGGGAAATTCTGTACTTTTAGGACAATGGTGCAGGTCTAAGGAAATAAGAGTGTCTGAATAGCGTACTACATATATTTTTGTGAGTTGATTACAAACCAAATTTCTTCATCCTAACTTCTCCAGATATTCTGCGTTTGTGATAGTGTCTGCCTCTCTCCTTCTCTCTTTTTTCATCCCTTTCCTTCACTCTCATCCATACCAGAACTAACAGTTCAAGCAACATTCTTCTATTTATTTTCTTTTCATGTGCCCAACCGGTGCTCCTGGATAAGATAACGTAAATGAGTCCATAAGAGAGAGTCAGTTTGGCTACATGATTATTAACCAGATGCGTGCGTTCGTCGTGCGTGCGACTGTATGGTGAAGGATAGGTCCAGACGCACCTCTAACGCAGCCCAGACGCAGTGACGCATACGTTTGCAGCGTGGCGGCTACCTTCATGGTTTACATGCCACATCGACCGGTCCTAATCCTCAGCGAATGGGTGCGTGCGTCTGACGCGCGACTGGCGCATGTCACTGGTTCGAGTACAGTTCCCTGATATATTTCAGATTTGCAGGGTGTAAGAGAAACTAACTCTGAAGAATACTACATCGTTGCTTGATCTCTAAGGACTTCTTGTCTGCAACGGCTGGTGTCTACATTTATAGCACCCGCTGTCAGTCTTGCGCTGTACTTCGACCACTCCGCGGTACTTTGGCCGATTTTCGTTGCATACGTGCAGCGGACGGGTCGAGCACGGACAGATCACATGTTGTCCACATGTTCTCGGATAAGCCCTCGCGAGCCACTGTCGATCACATGGAACGCTGTCGGGTGCCAGGAGCAGGCTGGCAGCATTACCATAACATAACGTATTTAAGAGGTTACCGAGACCGGTTACACCGAAGAAGTCCAACGAAGTTTCTGTCTACTGCCTGGAAACTACTTCACCCAATGATTTTATCTTCCACTTTATTACATTTACTGGTTAGTTAGAAAATTTTGCAGCAATAAAGGGCGCGGGTACTACAATCGCGCTATAAATATCTTGGAATTTTCAGTACTAGAGGTTGTGTCACACTGCCGTAGCGAGATAAGCCAAGGAGGCGTGGCAGCGAGGGATACAAATGACCAGGTGGCGCCTCGATTTCCGCCTCTTCCCGAACAATTCACTTCCCTTTGGTTTCTGTTACTTTTCCCACAGCTTTCCTTAACTCCAGCGACTCCCCAATTTCATCCGTTCTTACCGTCTTAGATTACAAGCTCCAGAAATGGTACGAAGTTTCCACAGCTCATTTTTTTTTGCTCATGAACGGGGTTAAAGCCGAAGAGGAAGGGCTTTGTTTGAAGAAGGAAAAAATCATTCCTACAGTCAGATGACATGAAAAGCGCGCATAGCTTGAGCGCAAGAACACTAAGATCTTTTCCTAGACAGAAGATACCGCCATTACAGTTCTGCACACATGTATATATTAATGGTAGAAGTCAGAATCTGAATAGAATATGGTGTTCAGCGGTAGTTGTTTGTTGCTTGTTGATGCACAGTAGGTCCTAAAATTCTCTGTACTTCTTTCCGATTATTATGATTATTATGGTCCTGGGAACGGGCTCAAAGGGTAGTTCGCGAGCTTTTAAGGTGACTGCTATAAGCACGGCAACGAACAAGCTTAGAGTGACAATTCAGATGAACGTCCATCCCTATTTCGATGCCTCCGCGAGCGCTTGAAGATAAGGTCCCACTGCGTTTTCCTTGGAAGACACTCCAATGGAGTAGATCGAGAATCAATACAAAGGAAGACTCCGCTCTAAAAACGAAGATTTTGTGGAGCATGTGGGTGGAGTCCTACATTCTCCACAAAGTCTTCCATCTTACAACTAGCATTCCCCAAGATTATGGTGTTGATTACTATGTTTTATCTTGCCCGTTCGATGATGCATATCTGTGGTGATACACAGCGCAGCACTTCAGATTCATTCAGCAGAACTCTTTGATTTCATGAGTCTTGTCGATCGATAAATACAGGGAAATACAGGAAAATGTAGTCAGAATCAGCGTGATGAGAAAGTTTAATACATCGGCAATATTTCGATTACGAAGACGAAGCGGAACACTGCCTTTTAAAGGAGCGTCCACGCAAAATTTCATGTCTGAACGCTTAACAGTGTCCTTAGAATTCTACTTCAATTGAGCATCGAAATCATCTACACCCTCAGAATATGTTTATGACAGTGCTTATAAATTAGCCTTGATGTAATCAAACGAACAGCAGACGCCTGTGCTGTGAATGTAACACCACTGAAGTGCACGTGCTACTGCGAGCTTCTTCTACGGACCAGAAATCTCGTTTTTCTCGCCCTCATTCAGTTGCCCGTCAACCTGGGAAACCGACTCTCTGGCTGCTTCATCCGACCGCAAGAAACCAATTTAACAAATTCCTCTTTGAGCACGTTACTCTCCATCCAAGAAATGGGTGACAATTGCGTTGCTCTAACGCATAGGTACGTTCCATGTACTCTTATATCAGTCCCAGGGCCCATTTTAACATTCTAGGCAAATGAAAATCGTCTTTGTCGAAGACACCTCAGTGCTTCCCACTTAGGGACACACCAATGGTCACTGTTTTCTGTGAATTACTGTATTTGTGGTGATGGGGAAACGTCGCCCATGTCTTGATGTGTTTGTGGGTGGGATGCTGTAATTTTTTTTCCAGAGGAATCGTGGTTTGATGAATGGCACCCATTAGTACAGGTGCGACTGTTGGTCTTTACGCTTTTTTCCACAACGCATCGAAGGGTTTGCAGAGAAAATATTCTAACTGGTATTTGACTTCCTTGACTTGAAAATTTCCATGACTTTCTTTAAATCTGAAAAGACGGATAATTACACAGAGATAAATGAAAATAAATTACTGAAATGAGCTGTATGTGCCATGGCGGCTTGGGGCGATTACCTCGTCGAAAGAAAAACATCACTTGGTTTTAAGAGTCTCCTGTAAATACGAATGCGAGCTGTCGGAGTTGTGGAAACGATGGCGCGAAATCTTGAAATAAAGGGCATTTGATAGCTAATACTACAAATTTTTAGGATAGAGGATTGCAACACCTAATGTCTGGCTCTGTGTCATACCGAAGTATTCTTCACCTATTTCAGCACGAAGTTCCCCAAATTAAAACTCGGTATGTGCGATACACGGAGTATAATCACGATTGCACCCCAAGCAATTGGGAGAGTGCCACAACACTTATTAAGCCACGTTAACGCGTGCTAACCCAAAGGTTGATCCTGCAGCGGTTGACGCGTATGGACGTGGGTTAACGAGTGATGTGGCGCCGGTGATTGAGGCGCGCTGTAAAAAAACTAGTTTCTATGGTATCAAAAATTGAAAAAAAAAACTTTGAAGACGTAAAAGAGCTGTGTATGCTCGACACGTCCCTATTCCGTTTCATGTATCACGTTTGTAAGGGCTCTAATAAGTGAAATATACATTTTCCCACATTCATCAAAAAAAAAAAGAAGACGTTGGACTACTGCAGAATTAATGAAAACACTTGGGGTAGAGTACTTTGCTAGTTGCCTTGCTAGGAGTACTTGAATCCCTACTCTTCTTACCACAATAATCATTAAATTGTATCGAGCTTTCTGTGCTGACTACGCAGAAACAGAACATTTCAGCACATAGGACCGAAAACCATTGGATTTCGTTAAAATACAATGGCGGACGTGGGCGGGAAGTGGGCGGGAAAGGGGGGCGTGGGAAAAAAGTGGGGTCTCCGTCGCTTTGGGGACCCAGATGGAGAAAAAAATTAATAAAAATATTGATTATGATATTTAGCATTTATTAAAAATTATATTGAAAGTTTGCCATTCCTGAACATTCTTGAATTGTAT
>KN726833.1:3768-14260 GCA_000816745.1 Ancylostoma duodenale
TCTCCCATGAAACACACGAATGTTGCCTCAAACATTACCTTCGCTTTTGTTTTTGGGCGGTTTCCCCAGGGAGCGACATTAGGTAATAGAGGGTTGCAAAATGTGTTGAATTCAGGTTGGGAACGGTGTCTTCTCCAGATAAGCCGTGGACTAGGAACCTTTAACGTTTCTGCTTCCAAGATCACTGGTGCTAGGCACGGTAGAATGCTTGTTATATACTGAAAGACTTTCTTTCCATTTCAATTCAATATTCAACGGTCAAATGCGTTTCAATTGTGGTCGCCAAATAATAATTATTACTGAAGAACTTGTTTATTTATTGAATCACCACAAAAATTTGTCCTCACAACAACAAGGATGCGGATATTGTATGTACATAGTAGTGGTGGACGCAGAAAGTAGGGTGGAGGGGGGGGGGGGTGAAGTGGGGTCTCCGCCGCTTTGGGAACCCGGATGGAAAATAAAATGATAAAAAACCCAGTTATAGTAAAAATAACTATTGAAAATTGCTTTAAGAATAAATGTAAAAATAAGTGAATAAAAATAAATTGATACAAGATTTTTATTTGCATTGTAAATTAATTTCAAAACCCCTCCCCCTCCCCTCCTGCGTCCGGCGCTGGGACATAGCACATATAGGATGAGTACCAACTCAAAGAAGAAGAGAAAGGTAATAGGATTCTATTATAGTTACAGATACCATGGATTGTTCAGCAAGGAACAGATTGCCAGTATCAACGTAAAATGCACAGTGTAGAAGAGCCAGTTCCTTGCTAAATTCTTAGCTCCGTGCTAGCCAAACACGGTCTCCCTCAAGAAAACCTTGAACTGTGACCAATTATACACGTGGCAGCTGTCACGACACCCTTCTTCTGATCTGGGAAAACCGTAGGGGCACCGTTGGGATGGCTGCAATAAGTAACAGCATTTTCGATCCCTCTGTGCCCCAGCATTGACGTTCGTGCATACGGCCTTAGAGCTTGTTTGGTTTTCTTTCCGTACAACGATGTACAATATATTTTATGATATGAAAACGTAAATCACAGGCATAGTTCATGGATCTTTTTTGTAAGTTCTGGGCAGAAGATTTCGGTAACGAACAATTTGTTATCCCGTCATAGGTGGAGATCACATGAAATCCTTTTGCTGCTATGGATGCGGAGCCTACTCACAAACTTCGGTGCAAGGCATCCGGCTCAGGGAGGGAGCACATCTAGGGGTATGCTAGCTGTGTCTATCTTCAATCACAGATGACTCTATCAAGGCTTCTGGATGACACATCGGGAGGTTCAAGAGGGCATGGCTTCATCGAACGTTATCGAACACATCCCGAGCCATAATAGTGGACTCTTGGTAGATACATGGAAGAGTTCGGAGTACTGGTAGAGTCATCCATGAAATTAGTGAACACAGCAAGAATACCCTGGGATGTGTTCATTTCCTCTCTCATCTTGACCATCGAATATGTCCAGTTCTATTTCTTAGTATGCCCTGTCTCAACTGTTCTTGAGCACTTTTGTTTCCTCCTTTGAAACAAAATAAGCCCGATGAGTAAGAGTCAAATAGTCATCCCTTCCAAATCACGACAATAATCAGTGTAATTCCAGAAATTCGTGCACCAATACCTCTCAATCGGAGAGTGGCTGAACATGAAGAAGTTGCTGCGAGTCATCAAGGAAATAGGAGGCACACGACGCGATGCTCATCGAGCCATCACAATCTATCTTGGCCGCGTACTCTCAGCCGAAAAGCGACGCGAAATCGAGGATCGCAAGAAGGAACTCGAGGAGACGTTCTCAGGGGATTTCCGACTACGTATGTGACAGCTCACTTCTCATGCACCCACTTGTTGCCTCTTCTTGCAATGTGTTTTGAACATGTTGATCTAGGATCAGAGAAATAGCGATGGTCTCATTCCTGAAAATTAACGGACCCAGAGTTATGTGCAACTGTACGTCGATCCTCAGGAGTTTTCCACTTGCTAGTTACCTTCTTTAGTCTCATTTTTTCTTATTTGAGCAGACTTCTGAATCAACCTCTGAATTTACCTCTCCGAATCATTTAGGGTATCACTATTACCTTCTTTCCTCTTTATAAAATTTCAGTATCCAACTTCCTTCTCTTTCAGAGTAATAAACAAATAACATGAAACGCGAGAACATACATTCATTTAAGAAAATACTTGTACACAGATTATCACAGGCAACCCTTATTAGTGGAATAATTACGACAGGAGAATCGTCAGCATAGATTATAAATCTTTCTTAGCCTCCTGCACAGGATTTTCGAGCCTCCTTAACAATATCAGGGGGATCAGAAGAAGAATCCCACCGACTGTGTAGCATCGGGTCGGTCCGGCTATCCAGAACACTAAAATAATATGTCTCAAACCTTCTTCTAATCGGTTAACAAACTGAGCAGGCAAAAAGTTAGAAATCTTCAAGGTACAGATAAACATAAAGTATGAAGTACAGGAAAAAACTCAATGTGTTCTCAGCACAGGAACTGACGGCTGGCAAGCATTGTTGCCAGTAGGGTTCTTTCATATAATCCGCATGAGACGAGAGGAATCAAAACTAAGGACAGCGGGAAGTTTAGAGGGTATGAACCTCACAAAAGACAGCTTCACGGGGTCAATCCCTACGGGAGTGTTAACATGTAGCATCCAAGCAAAATTCCACTATCGAGATGAGCTATCTAGTGTGGAGAGCATTGATTTTACTTGAGTATCAGGGAGGATCTATTTCTTAATTTCATTTACCCGTATGTGGTAAGGGAGTGAAAAGGGCAAGTAGGCGACACTTTTTCATGAATTTTTATAGTTTTTTTTCATATAAACCTTTTCATAACACCAATAATTTTAGCGAGTATATCTTAATATTAGAAACAATCACCCCTTAATAATTAAGATGAATCCTCGAGAACTAGTATATCCCACTATGAAGGCCAACGAGGCGTCAATTTACACCTTTTGAGAAATAAACCGCCAAACTGTGACAGAGGTGCACGCATGTACTGCAATCTGGTGTGCCAAACAGATTGAATCAGGCTCAAAAGTCTGCTTTTTAGAGGTTGTAAGCAGGTATTTCGTCGAGGTTTTTGTTGCACTGCTCTGACAGCAACACAACCCATCCATGGATCTATCCTCACATCTTAGGGGAACATTATTGACCGCACAAAATAATGGCCACTAATTCGAATTTTTGAACTGTACAGCAATGCAGAGAGTACTTCCCTGCGTCGAAATCCAAGAATAAGAGGGAAGAAGGTACGCTTGCAATTCTACTGTCAATTCCGAATTGGTGAATATAATCGAAGGTTCAAATGAACAACCGGACATCATTTAGTTCTATCAACACCCTCCTATAGGGTAATTGCTCGTTAATACCATAGTGGAGTGATGCACAAGGAGCACTCCACTCACAGAACTTATGCTGAGGAAGAGGACGCTGTCAATGGAGCAAAAGCAACTGTACTAAATATACAATGAGCCTATACTCACAAGTAGATGCGATCACTGGTCCGAGTGCCCTCGCCAACGCTCCGATGCTTCGAAATACGCCAGCCAGAACACCTTTGTCGGTGTTTGGATGTACGGCAGACACCAGCGACGTTAAGCAGCTCACTACCGTGGCCGACGCTGGAATACGGTAACCCTTTTTCTTTTGGATGTAAAAATATCGCGTTTTCTCACCGATAGCGTACAGGAACAGTCCAAAGTACAACACGTACTGGTTAGCGGCTTGGGCGACCACCAGAAAGGCAGGGACTATGCACATGATACCAATCTCGGCCACACGTTTTTGCCTAGAATGGTGACGTTATCGGCTAGGCTAGTTCTCTTTTTCGAAAATAAAGGCATGCTGAGGCTCACTTAATCATCGGCGTCTTACGCACAATGCGTCCTTGAATCGGCAACATCAGAAGACCAGTGAACAAATAAATTTTCGACTGTTGCATGCTGAAAACATATGCAAATATAGAGTGGAGACTCGCTAGGGACCGTGATCCTGAAAGGAAGACCAGACCTGTCAAAGTTGAACCTCAGATGAGTGAGGAAAGGGAGTGTGAACTCCAGGCCAGCATATAGGAATAGGTAAATAAAATAAATTATGCCAATTTTTCGCATTTCATGCTTTTCTGAAAGGAGAAACTTCATTGGTCAAGGAATTGTTATTGTTAGAAGATATATGGACAGAACCTAGTTCATAAAATGCTCACTTTCTGTGGGGGCCTCTACAGCTGAGAACCTGAAGAGGTCCAGGGGCGAAACAAGCTGGTTAGCTTTACGAACGATATCTTCGGATTTTCTCTGGAAGGAGACATGCTAGACAAACATAATCATGGTATGAAAATGCGACTAGAACATCCACCGGACTTCTTGGAAAATTTTTATTAGCGACTGTAAACTATGTACAGGGGTATCAAAAAGTTTCCGGCCTCCGCTCGCCTATTCCATATTTCTGTACAGTTTTGGGAGCGTCATGTAGGGCGAAGCCTTTCATGTTAGTTTGCCAAGTTTCATGAGATTTCGTTAGACCTCCCAGAAATAAGAACGTTTTATTCAAGTCAAGGTTTGATTATCGCTCAAAAAATGTGTATCCAGCGAGAAGCAACCGACGAATTTTTGTTTTGTAAACAAATATTGTTGGAAAAATCTAAGTCCGCACCTAAATTCTAAACAAAGAGAATGTCTTCTATCATTACCAAATAAAATTTTGGAACTCAATGTTTTTAATGGAGTGACAGTCGGTCAGAAACGGGGTGACCTCTGGTCGAGGAGCAGAGGCAAGGCGAAGACAGATTTTGGCGGCTGCAGAAAAAATTACTGAGCATCGCAGACAGGTTTTAGTGGATGAAGGTGTGCAAGGATCTAAGCTATTCAATACTTCCTTTGGATGGCTTCTAAGCAGCCATCTGGTACTTTTAACGTTTGCAGAAAATTGAGTCTCCAAAACCTTTTCGGCGTTCGACAGGAAAATCCCAGTTGAATGTTCAAAGAAGACTTCAGGGGGGTTTTGTCGGGAGCGAAAAAGACCTGCCGGTAAGTGGCGAACCCACTGACAAGATTTGAAGTCTCTAGCACGGTGTACTGGGTCAGGACAGATCTCTGAGAGCAGTGCGATCGAGGACGGAAGCAAGGGTAAAAACGTATTGCCTAAAGTTCTGTGCAATAGAGGAGAGATCGTGTCACCTAACCACCTGCATGTAAACTCCAATAAAGTGTATAGTTACAACGCTACTTGGTTCCACCCCTTTCGAAAACGAGCCAAGAAAAATGATTGCAAAAATTCAACCATGGATTTGAGGCCCTTCAATGAGACATCTTTTTTCACAAAATTGTACTGCGTTACGACAATGCGAAGGCGTTTCGCTGATTCAACCAGTTCGTAGACATGTTTCAGGGGCTAGCTACTAGAATCCGTGAGAAAGCGGAAACGGCACTTCAGCGGGCAAAACAAATGACGAAAAAGAGTCCACGTTCGGTGTTTATGTTCGAGTGATAAAAATTCTTATAAAATTGGGCATGTCTAAGAAAATGAAATAGTGAAGACGGTTTTGGTCTTCGAGCGATGCATACTTATTTTTTTTAAATTTCACTGCGGTAGCTGGTCTGCAATGGTCCAGGCTGGAAACTTTTTGATACCCCTGTATAACTAAAAGAATTTCACTGAAGCCAGAGCGAAGTTCGTTTTTAAGGATAGTTGGAAACTCAAAAATTCCCTGGTTGGACGGAAACCTTCATATGTGAGATTTGTTAACACAATAAATGTCAGCTCACCCTCTCCTCATATTTGAGCGTTTCTGGAAGAAGAAACGCCACTAATAGGAAGTGAACGCAGGTAACAACAATGGAAAATATAGCTGGAGTGGTGTGCAGAGCATCCTGAAATAAGCACCACTAAATGGCAGGGGTGCCTGGAGACATTTAAGGAGCAAGTTTCTATAAACGTGCGAATTTATCTATCTATTCACTTCTATATTTCATGCACATCAGATGCACCTTCTCTAAGAAAATGAAGTACATGTAGAAGATGGTAAAATGGAAAGTGTTTTGATCAATACACAGTATTTCAAATAAGTTCTATATTGATTCAAAAACGCAACATTATTTCCGAATTGATTCAATTTCAATCGTGGATTAAATCAAGGCAAACACATAAATGGCAAACCTTTGGAGCAATTGTGGAGAAATAGGCACCAAACATAGGGCCAATCAGGAAACCTACAGAATAGGAAATACCAATAAGAGCCTGAAACTCGCAAATCATACTACTTCATCTAACTACAGCTCCCGCCACAATTTGGTGTCATTCAGTCTATAGCACGAAAACTGCTCTCCAGCCACTCCTTTTCAGGCGTGGGGCGTTACACCTGAAGTGTGCAGTGCGAGCTCTGTGATTGGTCACTTGGATAAATTGACAAATCGAAGAGCTGAACCGCACCGCCCTTTCCAGATATAACGCTCCACACTCCTTCTTTTTAAAACATTTAGAGGTGTTTCTGCAATCATACATAGCCTTTGTGTTATACTCGAACTTTATTATACAGGGATTATTGGAGCAAGCCGCTCTGATTGCTCACGCCATTTCAAGCAGTCTATACTCATAGTGCTGGAGAACAGTTCTCGTTATATTTCCATAAATGAAAAGTTTCAGCTGTTTTATGCAGCCTTTGAACAGTGATGTTACACATGCAACAAACCACCAACCATTCCTTTAGGATTGTCCTCTGGCTTATAAACATCCGTAACTATGGCTGTGGCAACGTTTACATTTGCCTTACTGAGACCACCGATGATTCGAGATAGAACAAAAATTGTGAAAGTCTCTGCACGTAGCCATATCTGAAAGCGCGCTCTATGGACAATATAACAGCATATTTTCACCTTTAAAGGTAGCAGCCACGGAAATTTTTTGCTTAGAGCCGAGGCGTGCTACACTGGAAGAGCTGCTAAAACATTATCGTTCGAAAAGTTGTGACATAAAATCCGACAATGTGACAACTTACACCAATCGGGGTATCGTTTGCCCGGTTAAAAGTGCATTGTTGCTTTGCTCTCCCCTCGGTTCAGCACAAAAGGACCCCAAAATGAAAACCCCTTCAACGCCCTTGCTTCTTTCTGAACGGCTCAGAACCCAAAAACAAGTTGTCCGCCCAGCTTTGCCCAAAAACAACTTGCAAACAAGCTTTTAACTACCAAATCGTTGTCGAAAAGCTTGACGTCATCATGCCACCCAGAACAAAGCTGTCGACAAGCTTTTCTCCCGACAACTTGTTGACAAGGAAGAGAAGAAACAAGTTGTCGACCAGCTTTTGGACGGACAAGTTGTCGACAAGGAAGTGCAAAACCAAGTTATCGACAAGCCTTTGGGAAAGCAAGTTTCAGATGCGACCAGATACTTGCTCGCCAAATTCTTGTCGACAGGTTGTTTTTGGAGTTCTGAGGGTTATTCCTGAAAGGTGTACGCTGGCATTTTGTAGGACGCTTATGTCAGAAAGTGGAAGGGACAACGCTTGCCACGACGGTTTGCCTTGTGCAGTGGTTGCTGGACGATAGTTATATTGTACGAAATGTACCTCGCAGCGCTTCACGCGTAGCTCACCTCAGTTGGCCAGTGAAAATTTCCGTAGATGCTTTCGTTAAGAACTTTAGTCGCAATTTATATATCCGGACTTACAATGTAAGATATCAAAGTTCCGATGCAGGACAATAACAGCATTGTCCGACGACCATAAATATCAGATAGTGCCCCGAGTGTCGGTGACGACAGAAATTGCAAGGCGCTGAACATTGAACCAAGCAGGCCTGTAAAGATTTCCGAATTATTAAGAGTTTTAACATAAAATAGTACAATAAAATAATTGCCGTAAATATTATATTAGTAGCATTTCAACATAAATAAATTTGTAGTACAACTTTTAAAATTTATTTTTGTATGTTTTCAGTTCTAATTTTTGTGTTCATAATTTTTATATATAATGAATACTATATTTTAATATAAACATGAAAGCCTCAAGAAATTACCTCCAAAGAACACATTATTATATCGTTCATTATGCGGGACTCCGAGAGCTGATTGAAATGACTTCAATAATGATACAGAGAGATCGTATAACTGATCCTGAAAAAAGTAGAGATCCAGTAGAGAGCAAATGACGCACAAACTTTCAGTAGAACTTACCCTATGGCCGTCCTTAGCGTAGAAGTTTAGTATACGAGGAAATAGTGGTAATATACAGGTGAATGCCAGCATATCAATTATAAGTGCCGGAATGAGAATTCGCATCACATTGCTACCCGATGATGACCCAGCTGTGCTCATCTAGACTCATATCTTTACAATTTTCTTCTATGGAAAATTCACATTGAGTAGAGGAGAAAAATTTGGAAAAAGTATGTGAGTATCAAGTGGAGAAAAGTCTGAAACGGGCGATATAATGTTTTCAAAGAAAATTACTTCGAAAATATTATTGAGATTCAAATAATATTGAGATACAAATTGAAAGAAAAACGCAGAAACGGACCCTAAGGCAACAGAAAATGCTCAGATTAAAGTTTACTGAATGACAGGAAAGAGGAAATAGAAGCAACAATTATCACTATGCCATACTGCACCAGTATGAAAAGAGAGAAAAAACTATTAGAATGTAAAACTATGAATGCGCGCTGTTTTCTACCGTCTTAACGGACTCGTTACTCAAAACTTGTACCAAAATATTTCACATTTCCTGGAAGAGCAAGTCATGGCGCATCTGATCGTCTATGAATGGCTTGATAGAGTCCAATTTCCGAATTTTAGAGAAATTTAGAAAGTGATCGACCAAAATTATGGATTTTCCACTCGTGTATTATACGACTTTATACAGAGAAATACCAAAGCAGAATCGCCCAGCACTTCATTTTAAATGTTTGCAAAATCTTTGCTTTCCTCTTCAATCACATCCAAGTAAAAATCGACTCCTTTCGGATGACCTCATCTTCTGACCTAGGCTGTGAAGTGAAGTCGTCCTTAAATTCTCCGTGTAGTTTAGACCTGGCGCTATCAGGCTGTCACTTGATTCTGTCCAAAAAGCTTTCCTTAAAAAAGAAAAAATTCAAAAACAGTGCCGAGGACAGAATTAGAAGAAATCGCTATTTTGTCTCATGGTGCAGCGACTTCAATGAGGGAGGTCCTGGTTCTTTGGATAGATCTTTGCGAACGGTCACTGACACCTGCCACGGATACCTCTCGGTCTGAGGTGTTGAATCACCATTTTTGAAATATTTTTGTTAGATCCACAAAGCCACATTTATAGTTTTACACCCTAATATATTCACATGTTCAAAGAAAAAAGAGTAGCTCTAAATTATATACATATTTGACATGTTCTAGTGTAGCAATGCTACTGCTACATGCTACTAAATGCTTTTGTGTACTAATATATTCTCTAAGAAGTACACTCTATTCAGGAAAAGACTGAATGAGTTTGTTTAATTTTTGTTTTTTGACTGTTTGTGACTGGCTATTGCATGTACTTGTACATGTCCAATAAATAAATAAATGAATAAATAAATAAATAAGTGAATAAAAGTGCGTCTATTTAATCTTTCGTCATGTTGTACATCAATGCATTCCTTCATTTGCCTCAAGAGAAAACAAGGCTTTATGAACTCTTCCTTCATTGCGATAATAAAGGAATTCCATCAACAAAATAGTTCGTTTACTAGTACGCTTGAAATCGTTGCTGCTCGCGTGATTCAAATGCTACTACTACATTTCTTATTTCGTTCCGGACTAGTCTATTTCAGTCCAGCGTCTTAATGACGACCATTCAATCGCTATTGGTATGAGCCTAACTGAGCATTGATATTAACTAATAGCTCCAAGTAAATCAGAAGTAGTAAATTCTCCTTGTCTCTGCGAATTGCTTCGCTATTCTTTATGGGAGCACAGAGCATGCTACAAAGAGTTGTATCTGAGAAGGCAAAAGGAATTGTGAGGATTCAGAGCACAGCCGTGGCAGGAAGCAAGGAAGACACTGCCCTCTAGAAATTCGTTGATGTTTATTTGCTTTTTCCTTGTCCGAGTTTAAAGAGGCAAGGCGTTTGTTGGCAGAATTTATGGCACAATTCATGTTTTTTGAAGATAACGTATGTAGTTTTATCTTCGGAAGAAAAAGCAGAAAAAAGGAAGCAGCAAAATCAAAGAGATTCGAAACAAACACAATCACGTTGGGGCATCATGCTTATGAATGCGAGAATAAATAAGAATAAATAGACCTAATTGGATGAATAAATGAAATTAGCCTTAACCACGTAACTTTTTAGTGCAACATGACAGTTTTCTGGCACAGATACACAGATTTATGTCATTTTTAATGCCAAATAAATCCAGCCCAGAAAAGCCAAGAAAAGATTAGATGAATTCACTGCAACACCTCTCAGGCTCTTTTCTTCTTATTTTTTTTTCCTTAAGCATTTTCGAGTAATCTAGAGAAACAAAACAGT
>KN726833.1:24227-35068 GCA_000816745.1 Ancylostoma duodenale
TGTAATTTTCGTCAGGATTTCGGAAAGAAAGAAAACAAAGAATTTTACGCGCGATTTTTGTAACCATGCAATGAGAATGAGCAAGAAAAGTATCATTTGATGTACTAATAAGAGCTTCCTATATATTAATGATACTACAGCTGAGTGGAGTAATTCCAGTCGAGAGATAAAAGAGGAGATAGAGCATCAAAACTTGCTAGGAACCCTCATCAGAATGACGTTTCTCTCATCGAATCCACAAAAACAACAGATTTATCAAGAGATCCACAACAATGTCTCGTAGCGACTGTCACATGCCGTCCCTATGACGTCGTTGTCTGAGAGAGGTTTTCGGAAATGAATGACGAGAAACACAACCTGTCACGGACTTTAATGGCTAGCGAGAAGCTTTTTTAGAGTCTGAAGAACAAATGAAAATCCTGTTTTCAGGCGTTTTTCCTTATCAGAAAATGGGTTTTGGTGCAAAATTTGTCCTTTGCATTCGGCTGAATTTTAAACGGAAACAGAAAAAAGGCAGTTGCTTTTGCGCGGACAACGTTTTTGTGTCTTTCTCATTTTACGGAGGTCAGCCAAAAAGAAGATCCACGAGAAGTTTCTTAAGTGTCATTTGAACATCAAGGTTGATTGCGCCGGACTCATAACTGTGCGACTGTATTTTTCACCGTTTATGGGGTTCAGATCATTACACATTTGACTGTCGTGTTCGTACTGCGCCTCTTTGTCTCAAATGATTTGACTCATTCAATCTTGGATTGTTCATCCCTTTGAAGCGTAGACCTCCTTCACCTTCCCCCATCCCTCGAAAACCCCTCCCACTCGCTTTTGGAACTACTTCCGGTAAAAATCACCTTCGTAATAATGATGACAGAGATCCGAACAAAAACAGTACGGATGCTAGGACAGGTTTCGAAATTCACAGAATATAAAAACATCAAGGGAACCAGACGATGAAGTCACTCTTGTTCTCCTACCAATTTTCAGAAACTGTCGCACTAGACTTAGATCAGGAGTGGAAATGTTAATCCATTCTGCTTCTTTCTCTTTCACGGATACTTTTTGAAGTTATTAAATTAAAATAGAATAAATTAAAATAAATTACTAAATTAAAATCAAAAATTAAATCCAATCTGATTAATGGACCACTTTTTCACATTTTAGAATCGTTGTTACATTTCCCACTTTGGGATTTTTTCCTTCAACATTGGAACTTTTTTCTGCCCTGGGAAGACCTATTTTATCGTTCACCGACATTGGCCATCTTATTGGCTTTCATGTTTCTTTGTAGCGCACCTTTTGGTGAACATAAATAAATAAATAAACTCCAGTGTTCCATGTTTTGAGTGTTTTTTACTACATACATACATATTCTTCTCCATTGACCAATTTGATTGAACTTTCTAGTTGCTAATTTGGTATTTTCTTTTTCTTCCTCAGCATATGGCAGCGTTGACTGAATGCCTGCTAGTACCGTGGGACCTGAAGGCATATCTCGTCCATACAATGTCAGTAGACAGTCATTACCTCGTTTTCCAAGTAATACTGGTTTTTCAGAGCTTATAGTGAGTAATGTAGCATCGATTAACAAAATCAGGAGTTTCAGAAATTTGGCAGGACTAGCCATTGATGCTAGGTTGTACCCTAAAATATCAAAAATTTTCGGAAGACTTCTTCCCCAGCGCTTTCGGAAGCGCTGTGGAAGAAGTTCCAAAACCCATCACGGTTGTGTATCTGCAGACGCTTTTAGAGGCGCTGTGGAAGAAGTCCACAAGTCCACCGTGGAAGACCGCGGCATCACAGGAAGGTGCTCCACACCCCGTGTATTCCCGTAACCTATCACCATCTAAGTGTCACTTATTTCGGCCTGTCAAGTGCCATCTAAAAGGCTAGAAGCACTTCGACAACCAACAGCAGCTAGTAGTGGAGATGTCCTACTTTCTCGGCTCTCGGTCATCCGAATTTTGGAGATGAAAAATTAGGAAACACCTTAAAGATGGGAACAAGTTACCGATAATAATAGTGATTATAGTGTTAATTGATGTTTTTATCTATTTGTTTTTATCTATGGGTACACTCAAGGTGTGGTGCCAGAAAAGCGCAGGATGGAAAAAATGAAGATGGATAAATAAAAAGGAAAATAGAGGCAAGAAAATTGTGAGGGAAAATGTTTACAATGTGAGATAACATTCCTAGTTAGAGCAACAATATGTATTTTTCAATACCAGATCCCTTCCAAAGTTGAGAAGACTAATGAGACTGATGTGTGTGCTACTAAAGACGTACTTTGTACTAACAGAAAAGGCTACGGCGCTCACGAGGGAGGGATGCTAGATATCCTGTGTCGAAGACGATAGCCTCTCGAATCCTTTTCTCATTTTTGTATCAATGCATATAAAAAATTCGAACGACCTTCAGAACATTCAAACATAAAGAGTTGTCTTGCACGTTTTGAAAAATACGTTTCAATCATGAGGTGCATTTGTTTTCCAGCTGTCATAAACTATCATCCTTTCGTTTCCAGATGAAATGACTCGTGCACAATGGTGCTGTGGTTACATTACATTTTTTAGAGAAGGAAATGACGTCAACTGCGATCCATTACTAAGCACAAGACAGACGTGCTATCGCATGCTCCTACGGAAGTCGCTGCCATCAGTTGACAAAAAAGTTGACTTATGTTCAAGTGGTTCGGTGTGATGGTCACAGTTTCAAAGTAGGAGCAGCGTCAGGTTTTAATTACATTTTCTTGAATTGGGGACTAATTTTGGAAGTGGGAACCACTACAGCGGAGAATTTTTTGTTGATTTATTTCTAGTTTTCCTTTTGTCCAGGATCTTTACACGAAAACCAAATTATGCTCTGATTTTTCCCCCGCGCTCATCAGTGAGGTAAAAGTAGTCTGATTTTCGTGCACACACACCAAGACTTGCTAGTAGAAAACTGGATCAGTTAGGGTTTTTGTGACCTCATTTGGGTGGGCACAGTTCCCGCCATATGTTCAACTCCGTGGCATCATTTTACATAAATTTGATATAGTCTAAGATGTCCGCAAACAAATCATGCGAAGAAGTATTCCGAAAAAAAAATCCGCATTTAAGATGGTATAGCGGTATACTTAACGCGTAGCTAACGCGAATTCAATTCAATTTAATTTAATTTATTACATGGATATACCATGCTAATCATCAAACAAACAGAAAACACGCACAAAACATCCGCGAAAACTCGGATACCCAAAAAAAACATAGGTATAACCGAAGGTGGAGAAAATCAAGCTCCTAACAGCCTTTGTTTATGGATGCTGTGAAAGTTTCGAAGCCTGAACATCCGTACAAAATGCACAAGGAATGATGACTCCATAGATTTTCTGCAAGAATAGACGAGCGAAAGACAAGGGAGCAAATTGCCTTCCGAGGCCAATGTACTGTAGGTGTGGCTGGTGAGCAGGTGAGCTGGTAAGCGAAGGAAATATGGTCACGCCTTCTCTTGATTGCCAAGAGGTCGTGCGGGTCATCAGAACGACGGCAACTTCTAGGTTGTCCGAGAAATGGCAAATCCGTATTCAGGACAACGGAGTGCGAAGGCAACAACGAAACAGCACCATAAGATAGAAGATGGTCGCGGCTTGATAAGGCTGCAACGTCTCATTTCGTCTCTGAAATATGCACATTGTGAAATTTTTCACGCCTGGACCCCGGAGGAAATCCTCGAGGCTTTTTTTTTCTTCTCTAGACGAACTCTGTGAACTTATTTCGTGACTCTATCGCGAAAACACTGACATGTGACACAGCGTGAATGTTGTGGAACTGACTCCATTACTCCTCTTGACTACTGTCACACTGCCCAGCCTAACAAAGGTTTCGTAGCTGGTGCAACCGGCGCACAATAGCCCTACATTTTCTCGATTGGCGGAGGCACATTAACGTTTTTATTGTTCCATAACATCCAAAGCAAACGCGGAATCATTGCATCGAAGTTCATCAGGAGAGACCAAGAATTGTGTGCTAAGAAAACAGATACGACCATTGTACATAGAACTTCGCTTGTTTTCAGGAAGAAAACATACTGGAGAGCCGCAGACATCTGTCACCACCATAAATGCGCAATTTAATTCAGTATTTACTAGACACAGACAACGTCCGTGTATGGCTAAACAGCGTAACACAAACATAAATCGTAACATCAACATCCAACCGTTATGGAACGCAGCTTAAACATCTGAGATTTAAAGCACACAGTGAGGTAAAGTCAGTGAGATAGTCTTCCTTAGGACTTCACGTACTTTTCCAAACTTTTTTTTTCAAACGATACTACTTACCTTCATGATAAGTACTTCGAAATCAGGCCCCGATCTGTTGACTAAAAAGTGTACCCTAATACCAGTACGAGTTTCCGAAACTTCAAGTGTGATTAACTCTTTAGTGTTGAATAGCATCTCATGTTTAAGATCAGCACATCGGTACAAGATTTTACCAAACTTCACCACATTAAATTTTCTCCGACGGTCCGCTAATGATTGTAGCCTAAAGGTAGAGCTTATAGTTCTACTGCATGGAATTTAATACGATTTCTGGCTATTAATTTTTAGATGATGTGTTTGGGAATTTTTTCTGAATACGTGTACTACTGTAATCAGGAATTACCTCCATTTTTTCTTTCCTTTTTTGGTCCTGGTGTCTTTGCTCTTGTCGAATTTCGGCAAATCATGAGCAGGCGAAAGTTACAATTGCTATTTCCTACTGATCAGTTGTACTTGTACTACATTAACTCCATATTTTCGCAGATCGTGATGACTGAACGTCGAATAACTGAATACCCGAATATCACGGAGAGCAGACAACGAAATCACTCTATGACGGATACACTCATTGACTGGAATATATAACATCCATTTTTGTCGAGGTAAACAGAAAAATAATTTGAAGAATAGGTGAAATATTCGAAATATTAAAAAATGAGTAAAAAAATTGGGGAATTGCGAGTGACAACAAATTCGATTGCAATTGTCAGCAACAAACAGAACAAGGTTTCTTTGGTGCATACTAACACAACATTGTGAAAAACGCTACATTTCTCATCATGAGGACACCAGAAATTCCGAACAAGTATTGAGTAGAGGTTATTTCCTCTGCTGAACACGAAAACTGCATAATATCATTATTGTAGAGGTACTTATAGAGAAACTACAGAAAAATGCACGATCACATCGTTGTATACCGGATGAATTCCATTTTTTTTTCTGCCGAGGGCTCGTCATGTTGCGCACAAATTCAGCTATGTATTCCCTTGGATCTTTCTAGCACCATTGCTATTGTCGTAACGAAAGCCTCACTGTAAAAAACAGGTGAAAATATGACGAATTTCTTCTCCAAATCTTCATTTTCTGCTAGTTCACTAACGAAAACTACGAAGCAGTGAAAAACAACTGGAATTTCTGTATTCTACGGGTGAAACGACACGCTATGCGATGTTCGCGTGAAAAGATTACAGAGGCTTTTTGATCATAGGAAAAGCGAGGCAGAGGCATAAACATTATTTATCAGATTTCACAACGACTGATTATCCAGACCAGATTAATAACATCCGTACGACAAATAACATATTGGAACGCAAAAACAAAACCCGAAAATCGCTTTATCACGCTACCGCCGCCCCTCTCGCATCTCTGGCCTGGAAGCTGAACTTTCACGAAAACCTTAGACTAGTTCGAGAAGGGAATTATTCCATTCATAAAATCTAAGTTGGCATTGCTGCTCAAGCTCGATGAACAAAAGGCTGAGTGCGATTGCATGTTGATGAATGAGGGATATCTCATGGATAAACCTGCTCATGTCCATTTCAACTGCTTACAAGAAGAAGAAAACTGAGATCTTCTTATATTGAGAGGAATAACTGGAATTCAGTGATTGGAAATCATTTGCTTCTTAATGTCATGGATCAGTCACCTTGAAGGCAAGGTCCGGTCAAAATCCAACCCACCCTGGTTTCTTGCTCTCTGGAGTCCAAACCATATGTGTAGCATGTATCTCAAGTTTGAGACCTCGGTACAAGCTCTATCGCTAGATATGGGAGAAAACGTCCGAGGATCACGGTAGCCATGGGAAAACGCGACTGACAAATGCTGCTCGCGCGCATACTGAACAGCGATGGAAGCTCGGATACATACAGCCTAACGAACACTTCGTGAAACCTTCCCCACCCCATCAAACGGACCACCGGTCCCTTGAGTATGAATTTTTTCCTACGACGCTACAATAGACAGCATGTAGGGCAGCGCCGTATAGCGTCATTTGAAAGCACGGATGCCGCAAACCCGCAAACGCCGTGCCGAAATTGGTCGATGGAAAGCACTTGTTCTAGCCCTTTTTCAGGGATTGCTCTCTAGTTCTATAGTTTTTGTCCAAGGCGTCGCCCTGGGCTACGAATCCAACAGAAATTCGGGAGATGGGATTTTGAGGACCTTGCTTTAAATGTACGTTTATTCGATGCAGCATATGTACGCACAAAGAGTTTTCAGCATTTCTCAGAACAACTTTGAAGCTCGATCCTGATATCTTTTAGTGCTTCTGTCATTTCTTGTTCCAACTCTTCAAAGTTGAAAAAAAAAACACCATTCTTTCTCGTTGTTCGGGCGGGAAGGCACGCAGGGTTCACAATGAGGTTTGGAGGTAGAGTGAATAGGGGTGTTGAGGTACAAGCCATATCCGATATTACAAAACATTCTCAGAGCATCTGGATGACACAAATGAGGAGACGTTTGATGTATTCCAGAGTGGAAAACCAATAGCGGTTTTCCGCGAGCCGTGCATGTTCCCTTTTGTTGATTGCATGTGTTTCTAGTTTCACTATGATGCCCGGAAATGAGGTGGGCATTCGTGAAATGCATGTGTTGGGACGGTACACCAAACATCTTTGAAAATGTACTTAAGAACCGTGATTGATCACTTAGCTCGGAAAAACTAATTTAAGATAAGATCCATAAAAAATTGAAAAATGCTCGGATCTTCGAAAGGGATCTTTGGATCATTCACTCTGGCTGATCCAAAGACTTGAGTACAACGCTAGCTTGTGCTATGATGCATTTATATCGTTAGAACACTTACCTAACTGAGGAAATTTGCATCAGTAAAGTCTCACCTTCCAGAACACAATTCCTATTACTCTTGGTTTCATTCACAGTTTCAGGGAGGTGGCTTTTTTCTTGGAACAAAAAACCTCCGCTGGTCTTTCTATCGAAAGTACGAAAAGATTCGAGTAAAACACACAATGTGGTCAGCAAGAAAAATCACGGTATAAAACGTACCAAATTTATTTTCCAGCACATTTTTTCGGAATTTCACGACTACAGGCAGGGACATCTACGGTGGTGACATCTCGAAGTACAAAATTCATGATTAGTGCAGGATGAGAGCTTTCGTTCCGCTTTACTTGATGAGCTTTCATCGCGTAGCTCCTCGTTCAGATCAGAGCAAAGCAGGGTTAACAAAGGGGAAACAGTGATATCGTCTCAGCACTACGGTGGATGCTTATGTAATATTTCGTGGCACTGCAATCATCTGAGTTGGAACATTACTATTGTTTCTCCCTTCTGCGGACGATAAAGCATTAAATTCCAGGGACTCTCCAAAAGGCCCGTTCTCCTATTAATTTCCGGTTTTTTACCTCTTAATTTCTTTGGCTTCCACATATGATTTTTGTTTCGAGAAAATCGCTCACATCTTGTTGAAGGCCACAATTTTTCCGCGTATTGCTCGATGCTCTGGATGATGAGCTGTGATGAAGCAAGCGGAGAGTGCGACTTCCATTTTGTACCATATCGTCGTTTTCGTGCTGTACCAGTGCTTTGTTTAGGGTTGGAAATTTGTTCTAAACCTGCGGACATCTTTGCTATCAATTTTACATCTAGGGTAGGTCATGTATCTATTTCCTTCTTTGGTATCGATTTTAAAGAAAACATGGCAATATTTCTAAGTTATGGTCTCAGATATTTCACCAAAGTCTTCTGAGAAATACATACTTTTGTATCCTTCTTTGGCCGCAAGGTGTAACTTCAGATGCCCATTAAACCCGTAAATATCCACTCAAAGTTATGCATCTTATGTCCATTTTTCTTCCCAAATTCAAAAATTTCGCTCGTATTTAATAACCGAGCTATACGACTTTCCCTAAAGGTGTAAAGTTAAAAGATTTAAGACATTAGAGACTTTTGGAAACTCCTTAATCACACTTTTGAATTCCTTTTTGTTGGATGAGAAAGTGAAAAGAATTCATAGTGTACGTCAATATTTAGAAGGATGCTTAGGAATTGACTAATGACACTCAAAGAGTGGTCGGAACTACCGAACAGCAGTGGCGCTGTTGATTTTAACCAATTTTGAGCAGGAGTCCCTTCCTATGATGGACTGCAGCATGCGCAACTTCAAAAAGAGAGATTCGACGTTCTACCCATGCGTAACATTAGTGTTCGAATGACGAATACTCCATCCACCGGAAAACAGGAAAACTATACCAAATTACAATGCATATACGCGAGTATGCTCTGTGCTTCGAGACCAGAGCTTTGTCGTTGGAGTATCACGTCAGAGTACTGTGAGTAGATACACTATCATGAAGCACTGCATAAAACACTCAGTATAGTTCTGCGATGAAATCATTGTTTTTCCTTTTCCAGCAAGCCCGTTGTTCGCGAGCAGTCACCATCCACATGTTGTCTTGTATTTAATGTGATGTACTCTTTTCTTATTTTTTTAGGAGTTGAAGAAGGTGCTAGGCGCCGAATACTGTCCAGAGTCAAACGGAAAAAAGCTTTCACTCTGTATCTGAGCAGAAAATCATGGTGTCCAATAATTCTCGTGGAATTCGAGCGGTTTTACGCCTAGTAACCATAAAGTACACGATCGATGGTATATATAAAGTGGTCGGCGTTAGACAATCCCGTGCGATGCGCCACATATTCGACTTCATCTGGATATCCTAGCGGTATTGAATGAGTTTGTGCCCTGTATAGTGACTTGCGGGAGGCATCCGATGAATCTAGCCAGTGCTTCATCCTCCCAGACTCCTCTGGTACCAAATTGACGACCCCAGATGATGGAAGGCTTGGTTGGCCTCGGGCGGGATCGAACCATCGATCGTGTACGTGCACAGCACTCCTCTTGCCACTGCGCCACACGCGCCCTTAATAGCCATATATAATCCGATTCATTTTGTGAGCTTCAGGCGAGGTTGGCAACTAGCTTACTCCGGCTTACATAAATACAACTCTGAAAATAGAGTGCTCACCCGTTTGAGCACGCAGTCCTACGCGTCGCACCACGCTTATCAACCGGTTGAGCACATTGTCGCGAATGTGTTAACGCACATTTATTGACCCTAACAAGACATCCTCGCTACTCCAATAAGACGTTGATAACAAAAACTCTGTTCTACGTGCTCGATTACAGCCCCACTCCTCCAAAATACTAAAATCCAGAATAACCTCCAAACTCCGGAATGACTTCCATTCTTTTATACGGTTCAAGATGAACAAAACAACAACCCAGAAAAAGTAAGATTCATTTACTTACAGATTACAAGTATTATCGAGCGGAGCAATTCACTCAAACAACGTACTCGTGAGTGTTACAAGTTACTACTAGAATATGATTACAAGTAATTCGATAACAATACTACAACCTTCAAAAGAGGATGCACCGCACCGTTGAACGCTCAGACAGGACTTGTTCGAAGTAAAACCCCAGTTTTTAAAACATTATGAACAATCTTTGAAACAAGCAAACATGTATGTAAAAACATTCAGAAAGCATTTTGCACATGATAAATATGACAGGTGCTATGGGGTAATACTGAAGTATAATGCAACTCAAAAAATGCACGGTACATGTAAGTAACTCTATTACAGGAAGTTGTCACACTACAGCGTGTGATACAAAAAAAATACATCAATCGAATGACGGCAAAAGATTCTGTGAAAGTCGCAAAGGAAGACAAGAATAGGCGCATTGGTGAGTAACAAACGACGATGACAACCCAGTTAAAAGTACAGTCAAAAGTATCTCAGATTTGGTGGTAAAAATCGTTGCTGAGCAAGTAAAACAGCACAACGCGATGCGCACGTAATGAAAAGTAACATAATATGAAGAAATTCTACTATAGAACAGGGAAAAAACACATAAAAGGCCACACATTGATGCGGAGAATTGGGTGTGAGTATAACAAATAATATGAAGCGCTGAGATTTGGCGCGCACGATTAGAACATGACCACAGCAATCAGGGAAAAGAAAATGTGCACGTGCAAGAGCTCATGCCTTGAAAATTTTAATCACGTCCATGATTGAAGCACGGCACAGCGGGCAGAGGCCAGAAGAGCGATACGTCTGCATGGCGCAATCGTAACACATGCAAGAATGGCCACACTTGTACAGGGCACTATTCACTCTGGCCGACATACACACCTAAAAACACAAATTATAACAAGAGTTGCCCCAGACTTCTCCTACTTATTGCTTCGGTAGCCCCTTATAGAGTTTTTATTCGAAATGTCTAAAAACACTTCATAACTCTTATAGTTTCAATTAGCTGAAGGCTCTATCTAACATGATCGACACATCCACGAAAAACCATCGTAATAGGTTAAATAGCTCCCTCAGGCGAAAGAACGGTACTAATTAGCAACAAAATGCCTCCACGTAGCCTACGGATACTTTGACGAAATGCTGACAATGGCTGGGAATGTCAGTGAGTGGCATATGTAGGGCGCATTTAGAGGTAGGGCTTCCACTACTTGGAGGGACCTTCTCCTTCTAGAGCTAGGACGGCGTCAAAATTAAAAACTTGGACCTC
>KN726834.1:12062-29763 GCA_000816745.1 Ancylostoma duodenale
GGGCGAAAATCTCTTCTGTTGCCACATGCGCACTCTAGCAGTGACGTGGGTGGCAGTGATATGCTATCCTATACCACATGGATGTGAGCTGGCATGCAATCATTGCCTAAAGCATGACGATGAGTTTTGGAGTTCATCTCATCACCATGACACTTAACTATGGGCCATGATACGAAAACGAATCCTTATAAAGTGAGGTTGTTGCTACTTTGTTTCCTTCTAGCTTCTAATCGTGAAAGAAAATCGTGAAAACGGGGATCCTAAAGACGTGCTCGGACAGTGATTGGTGGCTAGGGTAGCAGAGAACGAGCTTCGGCCCATGATGATTTTAGCTTAATGATGTCCTTGAAGATATGTTTAACTGTTCCTTTTCATCATTGACATGAACGTTTGGCAAGAACAAAATCGTTGATTAATATACATATTTTTGGAAAGTTGTACACATTACTATTCATTGTCCACTGTGAGTATCCAGAAACAAAACGAAGCCGGAAAAAATTAAAAATAATGCTGGTCGTTGTTCGTTTATTGCGGACTACTCGATAATATGCTACGCAAAGCCTGAAAGGGTACGAAAGAGGAACTTTGCGGACATATGATCTCTTCGATTATTCGAAATTATTCGAGACGAAATCGAATCGAATTTCGAATAAATTCGAAAATGCGCTTTTTTCGAATAGTCGAATTTCGAATAAATTCGAAAATGGACTTTTTTCGAATAGTCGAATTTCGAATAAATTCGAAAATGCACTTTTTTCGAATAGTCGAATTTCGAATTATTCGAATTCGAATATTTATTCGAATTTTTTATTCGAATACGTTATTCGGTCCGAAGTATAGTACCCTGTATGTATGGCGAGTTCGTGTAATCATTAAGGACTGGATCAGCCTATGATCAGGACTGGATGGGGTCAGCCTGCCGTGAAATTTTACTTGACCATCTCGTCTTTTGCACAGAGTACGGGTAAATTCGACGTTGCTCGAGTGCTGCTGCTTGTTCATATGTTGACGTGCTGACGTTCAAAGTCGTAAAGCGCCCCTTGGCTACGTTATGATCCCTAGAGATTCGCCTGCTTGCCTCCCGATGCCGCCGTTCACGAAGCATCGAGGGTCCTCGCATATTTTCCACCCTCACCGGGCCCCAGGAGTGTGCGTAGGTCATCGTGGACGCCGTAGCCTCTTTCTCAAAGCCATTTGACATCATCGTGGGATGTGACGTAGGGTCTTCCTAGCCCTACCTATCACTCCTGCCTGCCGCTCAATACGGTTGATGGAGGAGGCGGGATCCTATAGTCCTTCTCGGGAAGATAGACAGATTCCGTGATTGCAGAAACGCGGTGTGACCTGAACGATGGATGCGGAGAGAGCATTCCCCAAGTGAGAGCGTCGAGTAGGTCCCGCCGCGGTCCTGTGCCCGTGACGCTATGAAACCGCATACGCAATCCGTCTATATTTTCGACAAGGACTGTAGGTTTGATTTGTTTGAGATCAGGTCAGAAAAGTGAAGGTTGTCTGGGCCAAAAAAGTGAAGTTTGTTCCCCAAACACCTTGGTGAAGTTGAGAAGGGTCCAAAGAGTGAAGTTTTGAAGAGTACGAGACAGTTTACCAAGACGGTTTTCACCGAAACAGTTCCATTGTTGCTCGAAAAGTGGAAAAAGAGCACACGTTTAAAGCCGGAATGTTAGATCTGCTCACATTCTCGACAATCTCACATTATTATATCAGGCAGCTGACATGTTAGAATGCGATTTGCACCGGTGCCTTGCTTTCGTGCCCGGACCCATGCTCAGCTCAACACTGATAGTGTCCCAATTTGATTTTCGCCAAATATTTTTGTAATCTCACAAAACTGTATGTTGAGCAGTTATTGGTTGTTTTCACCGTGGAATTTCCTCCAAAACAACATAAAGAGCGACAAATTTCATTGAAAAACCACGGAGAAATCAATTTTCAAAAACAAGGCGTGGGATTCGCGTCCTTTAAGATTTCCCGCTAATCTAGAGAAACCGTGATTTGCGCTGTTGTCTGTTGAATTGATGACATCCTTGCGCATGCAAACCTTATTACAGCAACTGCGTTGACAACTGCGCAACTTTCAATTTTTCCAAACAAAGAAGATATCATTGTTTTTATGCATTAAATTGCGTTTCATTGCGGTTTCTCAGTTATTCTTGGCTGCATTTCTGTCATTCCAATACCACCTAGTGTAATGTCGCATTGTTATTCCGTCTGACAACTGCGCAACACTTACTTTCTCGAGTTGAAGATGATATTGCAGGCGATCTCATGCATACCAGCCGGTTTCCGCCGCTACGCGGCGTCATCCGGCTGGCCCTCTGGCCTGAGAATATGAGCAGAGTCAGAGTGAACACCTCTCATTCCGGGATTTGCTGCCGGATGTTATGCTTAAAGTGCGGTCTGTTTGCCGAAAATCTACTCTACAGTGCCGTAGATCCGGAGCTTCCTCCTTCCGCACCGCTGAGATCACACGTGGCGTCCTGCTGGCAGCGCTCCCGCAGCCAACCGGCCGAGTATCGATCGCCAGCAGGACGCCACGTGTGATCTCAGGCGGTGCGGGAGGAGGAAGATCCGGATCTACGGCACTGTACATAAATTGACAATGGGCCGCATTCATTACTTCGCTTCTCCATTAAAAAAAAACTTGTCATAGTCATATTTGGCTTGTTAATAAGCCCTGCTGAACATGTTCTCACTTGTCCTTGAACAAAGATGCTAAAATCCATGAAATCGGGAAGATCAATGGATCGACACTTTTGGGTTAAATGGTTGTCATATTCATGTTAAGCATATACATAGTAGAACCCCAGTAAACATGTCTTCCGCGACCCCTGAGCAAAAATAATGAAAAATCAATTAAATCGATATAGTTCTGTCGAATAACTTGAGCAGTAAGCCAAGATTTTCACAGTTCTTTATTCCGGCTAACGTTTCGGCGTCGTCGCCTTCGTCAGAGCGTGGAAAATCAAAACCAGATGTAATATATCCTCCCAAACGCCCAAACAGCCTACAGGTTATAATTCAACAAGAAAGTAGAAGCGAAAAACGAGATCAGAAGAGTAAAACCCGTCATAGCTTACCTAGATAGCCGTTTAGCCGCGATGTAATGGTACCGCCGGGTAGAATAGGTATGCCGCTACTAGTAAGTAGGGTGCCCCCGCGCCTGACCCTGTAGATCAAAACCTGCAAAGGTCTTGGCACGGAGCCAGTTCATTGGTCCCGACAATGCACTCCTCCTTCCTATTCGTTTTTGGATTCTTAGCGGTTATCCAAAACGGGCTACAATTTCAGGTTCCCACGATAAGATAGTGACAGCCACCTCGAACGAACTATTGCCATGACTATGTCTGCGATGAGCCCCGAGAGGTGTTGCTATTCTAGATCCTGTCATGCCGTCCAGGTGTTCCTTGATCCGAATACAGAGTGGACGCCCGGTTTCGCCTATGTACTGATCTCCACACGCCTGGAAGGTGATGAGATACACTACATCTGAAAACATTAGAAGCGTTTTGGATAACCGCTAAGAATCCAAAAATGAATAGGAAGGAGGAGTGCATTGCCGTGACCAACGAACTGGCTCTGTACCAAGATCTTTGCAGGTTTGATCTACGGGGTCAGGCGCGGGGCACCCTACTTACTACTACTTACTAGTAGCGGCACACCTATTCTACACGGCGGTACCATTACATCGCGGCTAAACGGCTATCTAGGTAAGCATTGACGTCTTTCACGCCTCTGATCTCGTTTTTCGCTTTTACTCTCTTGTTGAATTGTAACCTGTAGGCTGTTTGGGCGTTTGGGAGGATATTTTACATCTGGTTTTGACTTTCCAGGCTCTGACGAAGGCGACGACGCCGAAACGTTAGCCGGAATAAAGAACTGTGCAAATCTCGGCTTACTGCTCAAGCTGTTCGAGAGAACTACATTCACTATGCCGAGATTCAAAGAAAGTTGAATCGAACGTTCACCCTCCTAAATCGATATAATCGATAATTACATGCCAAATGATCCTCATATCCGTGTTCACGGTATCGAAAAACCCCAATAGGCATGTCTGCACCGACTCCATATACAGATTATCGGCTGGTGAAGAGCACCTGTCCACCCGCGCTAGATACGGCGCGTCATCTCAACCCACTATGCGCACGCACGCGCACAAACTCACAAATTTTCTAAAATACATAGAAGTAGATATTGTCAACAGTTTTTCTCAAACCGTATTCTCGGATGACTCCCGAACTGCAAGTTTCCCAACGCTGCTTTGTGTATAGAACTTAATTTGCGACTACGCGTTCGATGTGTTTCTACCTTTCCGAAACAAACATGCGACTTCCTGCACCATTTTTCAAATCGGGGCTGTACCCCGGACCCAGATTTTCCCCATCGTTGTAGGTGAAGGTTATCATCGGCAAATCGATCATCCTTGTAGTATTCATGTTTACCGCCGATAGTTGTACCTCATGTGGAGGGGCGGGCCTGGCCCGTCCCGTGCTAGAGATAGTACTTCCTAGTCAGTAGAATGCTGTAAGCCGTACGAGGCGTTCTTTACTCGCTCTCTATTGTACAGTATAATAAATATCCACTGAACCAGCGCGTTTATCGCACATACGGACTAGACAAGTTCAAGAGTCTAACGCGCCACCATCCGCCATATAAGTCACCATTGCATCCTTAGGCGCAACAGTAGGTGCTGGTGAGTTTATACACGTCTCAGGTTGTCGGACCTATGGGGCGGGGGACTTGATCCTTGCTCTAAGACAGTTCTTTAGACCACTCCACCATCTCGACCTTCTCTCCGCCCACTCTTTAGCATCCAGAATATTCTTAATTTCTTGTTCCCCTTTCTTATTAATGTGTGTTCTCATAATCATTACTGTCTGACCAAAAACGGTTGCGTTTTATAGCTAGAGGTTGTGGGAGGACCGCAGCCCACCCTTCCTATTCAATTCGCGCTCAACAACTCCAAGATTGCATCTGTCGAGCCGAACGCGTTGATCACGTCCAACAAGTTGGGGTACACATCCATCACGGGGACAGTGGATATCGGTGATGGGCATTCATCGCAGGTTCTTAGCTAGATCCTTGCGGTTTTATGTGGTTTATTTGCAAAAGTTTTAAGAGTACAGTACTTCTTCGTGTTGTTTCATTGGCTGGAATTCGTGCTGTTGCAAGCACGCATATCACGGAGAGGGGAGCACAAGTTTGGGTCCGAGTGAGTGGACTGGATGAAAACGAGTCGCCTTTTTCATTTGGTGGTGCACTATATCCCTTCAAGGTAACTTTTATTTGACGTCACAATATGCAAATATAAGATCTTGTTATATTGATCATTGGTTCAGGTGACATGGACTGTTAGCCATCCAGGAGTGCTGCAAGTTATCCATCCTTTCGGATCTTCAATTTCGGAAGCCGACAATAACCGTTTCGCCGTTTGGTTGGAAGGATGTAGCCCTGGGTCAGCTACTGTGAAGGTTCTTTCTCTCATATTTCCAGCAAGTGCTCCGACTCTGATCGCGCTTTTGCCCGCTTCACTGGTCATTGGTGCTGACGTGTCGTTAGCTATTAGCAAAAGCGGTTGAAGCTGACAGTTGGAAACTCGCCAAAGGCGAGGGGAGGTTTTCTGGACCGCTGTAGTTGACTACCAGCGCTATGGTTGATTTCTAGATCGCACGATTGACGGCTGGTTATTGAGGTGCCAAGAGGTCAAATTAACACTTAGCAGCGTAAATGTAAACGAAGATTGATCCTGGTAAGTTAGGCTAATATGTAATGTAGCAGTTAATTAAATCTTCCTAAATTTCTTCCTCTCCTTCTATTAATTAAAATTTCACCCAAAACTATTCCACAGAACTAGTATACCCAATTATTCATGTTTAGATGGATAGGCCTGAACTCATTTGAATAGAATCACTGCGATCATCTCGATTCCTTTTGATCTTCGAGTCGTCCGATGGATTCCGTCCGTTTGAGGGACACAAAGGGCATCGTATCTTTCCTTGAAGGACTTTGTGAAGAAGTCTGACTATCCGGTCGGTGGTCTTCCTGCAGTGCGCTTGACATTCCGTGGTGTCCAGTTGCTAGCGGCAATTGTTGCTAGGACGCATCATGTGTCCGACCCACCTAATCTTACTTCTCCTGGCGTAAGTGGCAGCGTCCCTGATCTTCGGCTGTTGGTGTAGGGTAGCGCTCCGAATTCCAGCCCTCACTTGCGTGAGGTTAGCATCCGAAGACAAGGGTGGACTTGAACGGCAAACGCAAGCGTGGACTGACCGGCTGGCACGATTCGGCCTTCGCCGCAACATTAAGAAGACAACCAACGCCTTTGATAGTGCCGGTCTCATGCTCAGCGGTGTATCTAACCACCCCTGAACATGAGACCGGCACTATCAAAGTCAGTGGCACGGATCTTCCGCGAGCTACTGCATTCAAATACATCGGATCAATGGTTTTATGAGACGGTAGTCTCGCTCATGAGATCATCGCGCGCATCAGCGCTGCGTGACTGAAGTAGCGCTCACTGATTGGTGTGCTGTGCGATAACGACATCCTAGATCGCCTCAAGTCGAAGATCTACCGAACAGTGGTACACCTGGTCGCTCTCTATGCTGCTGAATGTTGGCCTGTCAGCTGCGATAGCTGACAAGCTCCCTGAGGGGCCCTGCAATGGTTTGGTCACATTTTTCGTGCCGATGGCGAAAAGTCTCTAGGATTGGTTTCGATGAAGATGTGCCAGGAAAGCGACCAAAAGGACGACCTAAACAACGATGGCTTGACACTCTGAAAAACGCTGAAGAAGAAGACTTGCGTGATGCGTGCTATTCCTAGCATCATTCTCTATGGAGCGTTCACCGACGCTGACCGCATTCTCAACCTTCTTACGTAAAGCTCAGGCTTCTGAGGCGTACGTTAATGCAGGGAGAACCATTATGTCGAAGAGTTGAGTACGGAGCCTATGTTCTTCGTCTTCTTCACTACGTCCTCAATGCTCTTATAAGCTCCCAAACCACTCGCTCCTTCCTACCCAGCTCTGGAGCGAGGTCGTTCATCATGTTGATTTTCCGACCAAGATATGCGTAGCTGGGGCACTCGGATATGGTCGTTTCGTTGAACGAGAATAGGGCATTCGGGACCCATCCGTTCCTCATGAACGTCGTGTTCTTCAGATTCAGTTGGAGGCCAATCTTTCCACAGACGTCGTCGAAGTCGGCCAGCATCCGTTCCGCTTCGCTGATGGTTGGTGTTATAAGGACGATGTCGCCAGCAAAGCGAAGATGGTTAAATAGACAACCATCAACTTGCACTCCCACGTTACCCCATTCTAGTCTCCGCATGACGTCCTCGAGAGTGGCGCTGAATAGTTTTGGCGACACAATGTCGCCTTCCCGAAACCCTCTCTTGGCGTCGATGAGGATGTCGCTGTAGAATCCAAAAAATCTTGGTCGTGAAGTTGCCGTAGAGCTCACGAAAATATTTTGATGTATTGAGTAGGTATGCGCTGGTTGCCCAGGGCCTCGAGCACCGCTTCTGTCTCAACAGGGGCGAAGGCTTTATTCAAATCGATGAGGAGCATTTTATACCCTCGCGATACTTCGATAAGTCTAGTGACTGTGTGTATATGGTCGATAGTACTGATCTTTTTCGAAAACCCACTTGCTCGCTCGGCTGTCCTTTATCTAGTGTCCTTTCGATCTTGTTGAGGATCACTCGCGTGAAGAACTTGTCGGCGATGGATGGTAAGCTGATAGGGCAATAATTGCCGATATCCTGCGGGTCTCCCTTCTTGTGTAGCAGCGCGATCTTGCTGGTCTTCCAACCTAGCCAACGTGCTATTAAGAACTAGCTGTAGGTTCACCAGTTGTTCTGGTCGGTCGGGATCCGGTGCTGTAGGATTCTTCACTGACTTGATGGCATGTCGGACTTTGGAAGGGAGAACCAGTGGTACGACATATCCGTCCTCTCTAACATTTGATCATTCTTAATATTAATTGGCATTTTATGTATGCTTGTCTATGTGTGTGTCTATGCAAGAGGACTAGCCGTTATTATACAAGCACAACTACGTCACAATGTCAAGCGCGTCCGATTATGTACGAAGTGAAGAGTGTATGAATTTTCATTTTTATCGTAATTGACAGGTGTTTTGGTCCACTTTTAGTCATATTCATCTGCTTGGAGGACCTACATTTGTTCACGTTACAATGAAAATGAATGAGATTGGCCTATAATTATCAGGGATGCAGTGAATATACTGAGAAATGGGCCCAGCGATATGTAAGGGGTGTGCCGGTACATACGACATCAACCTATGGATCCAGTAATGGGTGAGGGGTGCGACGGCTTCAGTGATGGGAGTATGCAGAAAAATGGGTTCACTGAAGATGAAGGGGATGATGTCGCCTTCCAGGCACCCTGACTAAAGCGGTCATACCACTTATGTGGTGTCCTTTCAGCACTAGAGGTTTCTCTATAGACGTCAATGATATTCCTACTCATTTGAGATACATTCATGCTCGATTGAGGTATAACGTTAGTCACTGGGGGAGGGCTTCATCCTTGTCGACTTGATGAGCTGAGGTATAACGTTAGTCACTGGGGGAGGGCTTCATCCTTGTCGACTTGGTGAGCCAATTTCCATGTGGTAGAAAGCGACATGCAACCATAATTGTGGAACGCAGTTGTGATAGTGGTAAGGAGGAAAACAACAGCTACTAAATGTTTCAGGACATTTAATCAAGCAGTGTTGAAATCACTGAAAAAAAAACTGAACTGTTGAAAAAAAATCACACGAACTTGTTCCCCAACTCTATACCTGAGACCGCATAGGTGTCGACAAAAGCAGCATTACATCTGGTTATCCACAGGATATCATTAGCCATGCCCCCTTTTCCAACATGATCCAAGCGCCAGTCCGTACAAAGGAAGGTTGGAATTAGATCACCAAATCATTCACAGAAATGAAAAATTAAAAGAAATTTCCAGAAAATTATCGGCATCCTCGCGAAGCGCTGCGAAACTATTTTTCAACCAACCAACCTATGAATTTTATATGGTGATTGGGATAGAACGTTTACCTACCGCCCTCACGAGTAGCCTTCGCCCATTTTGTTCTCTTGAACTTAACAAGAAACAGCGAAACGTGTTTTCAAAGGTGCCACAACTCACTTTAGCAACTTACTTGTCATCGTAGGTCAAAACTGGGCCGTCATTTTCGGGAGAGACGGAAACCGCGGCTATCCATACGCTGTCTTACCAAGGCCTTCCGCGCGCGAGTGGTATATATATGTTCGATAAATCGACCGATCTCCTTCATATATTCGAACTCTTGGACCAAGTTCGCTCAAGGGTGTGCACATCTCCTACGATGAGTAGGGGATCATGAGGGATCAGGCTTGACATCCAACTATTCGTAAGTTCCATATTTTAAAAAGTTTCTTAGCTCGACTACTTACATGAAGTTGTATTGGCTCTGGATCCGCTGTTGTCTGGATGTAATTAGCGAAGTAGCGCGATTCCTCGTGATCCCCTTTTCAGAGTAGGAGTTGAGCAACTGCTCTTCCCAAAAAAAATATCTAGCCTAGTAAAGGCACAAGAGAAGAGCAGGTGATCCAACACTTTGTACACGTGTAGGTGATCCATGAGGGATCCAATATGCAGACAATCGTGCGAGCACTGATTGGGACGGCTTCAATCCTTGACAGTACTTCCTATCCCCTCCCCTCCCCATTAGCGATTACCAACGAGCACATAACCATGAATTTTACTGTGTAGTGGTATGTGGCAACACTTATACACCAGACTCATTTATAAAATTCTTGAGGTCCGTGTGGAACTATCTGCTCATGCCAAACGACATTTTGCTGGCTCCAGTAGATTATTTGAAGACACCATAGAAATACGTGTGGAAGAGCCGCTGGTTATGCTCCAGCCAAATTTAATGGTTCCTGCTATTAGGGTGACTCAGAACACCGAAATTCAGCTTGAAACAGCATGGTTAGATCCTTAAAACGAAATTGGATGGTTTTCAATATTTCCTTTAATCTCGAATGTATTCAGGCTGCAGTCAGTCGTGGAATACTCGGTTCCATCTGAGTTCGCTGACCGTCTTTCAGTCACAAAGTCAGGTCTTGTTCAAACGAAGTCTATTGCTGGACCAGCGGCTGTTGTGGTTCGTCGAACGGACCTTCCGGACAACGAGACTTCACTGCTGCCCGTGACAATATCAGCAGTTCATTCGCTGGATGTTCTCATTCTGACCAAACTGGAGCTGTCTACATCAACTCCGCTAATGCATCTACCTGTAGGAATCAGAATAGTTCTAAAAGTGGTGTTTCGAGACTCGAGAGGGCGAGAACTAAGTGCACCATCGAACAATAAGATCAGTTACAGGCCACATAGGTAGTTGTGTTTATTTCTCCCATTGATACGCTCGAACGTTCCGTACGTAATGTTTAAGATTTGATCTGACTGAGATTGTGGCCTCAAATGCTAACAGCACACTTACAATCACGTTAAAATCAGCGGGCGAGACCGTGCTTAAGGTAACTGCAGGTATTTGCTCCACACTCATTGTCAGGTTTTACTGCATGCAGGTACATTTTCAGATTTGGGACAGTGCAGCTCCATCATTAAATGTGTTTATTCGTCTATCAGCAGTGGAAATGCTCTATCAATCGGCTCGCAAGCCTACTGTATCCGATATTATATGCTTTACTTCACCATTAGCTGGAACTTCTCGATGGCTGTCGAATGGTAATCACATAGAATGGCTAGATGTAGAGCGAGGATTTGCTAGGCTGACACATCCTGGAACCGCTCATGTCACTGTCAAAGTTGGTGGGCAGAGGCTGACTACTACAGTGAGTTTCAACTTGTTGAAGTTTATTCAGGTTTTAAGCAGCTAACTTTATACTGTTTGCTACGAATAAAGGTTAAGGTTAAGATAATAATTCATCTGCAGCAGTGAAGGTTTTTAGTATATAGTGCTACATCCAATTTTCTCGTGGAGCCTAGCACCCTGTGTCTCCTTCACTCGACAGCAATATAAATCCGATTGTAGGCGGTTCATAGCCGAAATGAACTAGCTGGAACGGCTGTTATGTTTGAAGGTATCGTCCCTCCTCGGAATCTCTTTTGAGATTTCCACGTGAAAGAATCTTACGAAGATCTATGGGATCACTTCTAGCAGTTGCTCACAATGGTGCATGTGACTCCGTGCAAAGATGCCAAAGAAACTTCTAGAGTCCTCATTCCTGCGGAGCGTGTGGGCGGAGCCGGGAAGCAGGGCTAAGGCGCCTTCTGAATAATTCAGTAGCTCACCTCATGAGGAAATTCGTACATCTCATGAGAGTTACTCGTTCACTGCCTAGCATGAGAAGCGGCTCCATTTGTGACCAGCAAGGGAGTACATGATGCGGAAGCCCCACTCCTTATCTCTGCCCACTAGACATCCAAATTTTGGTGTCACTGTCACGGAATCACTTATTTTTCTTCATGCGAAAATCTCAACGATTCTGACAAAGAAAGTGCTCGAACTTGAGCTGTGAATTCAAAATGACACCTATATGTTTCGAGAGCCTGTCCAAAACGATGTTCAATCGTGTACTTGAAATTTGCTAAATGGTCAATAGAAGCTCAGAAAAAAGAGTGCAAAACGGACCTACACTGCTGGATTTGATCCTGGGAGCATGTTTACGACAAGCGAGAAACTTACCTTTGCGCCATAACCATTTGCCAGTACCATCTTGTGCTCCTGCACTCGTAGAGGCGTATCATATTCGCCTGATAAGAGCGCGCGTACTCCTTATAGAGACAAAACTCAGGAAGGATGAAAACAGATCTGAAACCAGCGTCGCGAGCTGCACAAGGCAATGTACACAAGGCCACAAATCCACAGTATCCGTTCTGTCCTCCCCTTGTTCGTGTATTCTGAGCTTCTGTAGACCATACAGCAGATTTCAAGTATGGGTCGTTACAGCGCGTTGGACAGGCTCTGTACCCATATAGGTCACTTTATGGATTAGCAGTTTTTTTCGTGCACTTCCCTTGGGAGATGGGGCAACAATTTGTGTGATGAGGCGGGCTAGAGCACTAAGAGATAGCCTTTTTTTTCCTTCTGGGGAATAATTACTGCTGTGATGGAAAAATGAATGAAGGAACACAGGTGGGGGTGGAGGAGAAGGGGCGGAGACGGAGGAGTGGTGAGGGGCTGCGTGACCATTTGGACCTTACAGTAACCCTACAGTAATTACAAGGCAGGGGCGCGGTGTGATGCACTCCAGCCCATAAGAGCGGAAGCGCGTAGAAATGTGAACAAGCTCTCTAGACTCATAGCGCTCAACTAACTGCTGGCAGTCTGTCATGCTGCCTAAAGCAGGCACGTACGCCGCTTTCATGAATGGATTCAAATAAGCATTGGACGCTGAAACTCACACCTGAGGATTACTTGACGAACTAATCACGAATTTTACATCCATTTCTTCCCACCATGTCACCTTTCGCAGGTACAGTAGTGAGCAAAAGGACGGCAACTTTTGGTTTTTCGTCTATAACTTCTTTCAGAAGAGAGCAGGGAGGTTCAAATTTTTATGGGAGTTGTAGATACTAATGTGAGATGGAAACAAGGAAACCCCCTCATTCCATCGACTTCTTAATCATTAAGAGAACTTTTTTTTTCGCCTAGATGAAATTCTGTAAATTGTCACCATCGGCAGCGTCTCTGTCGTTGGGATCTGACCACGAATTTGTTTCTTGAAGCAGAATCAACTCTCCCCCCCCCCCCCACTTGCTAGGAAATGCGCATTCGCTGACTACTGGTTTACATCTATGAAGACTATGTGGGTAGTTCAGCAGTGATTCTCTATGGATGTTTCTGTCATCCTGGCTACCTCTATCAGCTCTGTTTAGAAGGGAGAAATACTGCCGAAGTTTCTGTAATTTTAGTTACATGTGCTCGGTCTAAGTGCAGTTCACTTCTCCCTCGGAGTTTCGAAATATTCTGGTTGGCTACAATGCAGCCAGTTGTGCACATCGCGAAAAATAAGATTCGGCATTTTTTCTGTCTCGTGGAGGGAGACACATCAATAATCCCATGAATGGTAAAGATGCTCCAGGATTCCTAGAATATTGCCATGTGCATGGCATCGCATGCCGCCTCGGATTTGATGAGGTAGGTCTTGTTAAAATGCAGTGAACTCTATGAAGCACCAGCGAAGTGGATACTGTTACCTAACACTTTAAAAACTGGCTAATTCACCTTGAATCAGATGAAACGAAATGAATGAGACATTTTCGAAGCAAAAGGGTAAAGGCGAAGGTAAAAATTCCGTGTGTGGAGCAAGAGGGCACACACGCTAGTGTTAGTGACGAGCACTCCACTAACCGGCTGGTCCGGTGTCTCCGTTCGTGGAAATAGAGAAATAGTTAGCCGTCGGCACGGCTTGTAGTGAGAGTAGGAGGATTAGAGAATAATTTTATTTAAAAAAAAAAAGAATAAACCTGACCTGCTAAACGCAGGCAATGCCAAGAACAGTTACAATGACAACAATGACAAACCGGGGCTCCCTGTGCGGCCTTTTATGGCCGCCTCTGGCGGGAGATTCCGGAGATCAAATGGTAATTCATGGGTAGCGGCACCCATGATCTCAGGTAATTCATTAACTACATTAACTACACAAATCAGTCATTATGGTTAAATGTTACTACATCATTAGTTTTATTAGAGAACTGTTACTACCCCTAATCTAGTATCTCTACTATATCTGTCACTACCCTCCCCCTACGGTAGCGGCGTCCTCGCCGCTGTAGTATCAGTACGGCTTGAACATCAGGCGCCCAGGTCTGCGACAATCGCATCCTCGATGACCATTGCTACGATTTCCACGTCCTCGAAATCCATACCCAAACGTCGACAACTGCTGACTTCTCCCTTGAACATCGTGTTTAGTGTTTCCGGCCATACCGATCGACCTCAAAACTTGTCGCGCCTGTGCAGAGTCCATCTTTTTCGTGTATTTGTAGAACTTCGTGCGGTTTACAGGCTTATCAAAAATATCAAACAGCTTCTGTTGCACATGGCCCGCGACGTACGACTGCAATGACACCAAGAACTCCTTTGTCAAGTGCAGTACGCTTCCATCGGTGTCATCCGCGGTGCCGATCCCATAGCAGCACACGGTTCAGCAAACGCCGGTGTTTGTCCGAACATGGTAACCACATTTTGACGCATAGTCGCTGCTGCACCACGTATCCATTCGAACGCGTCGATCGTCTTCTGACGGTACGTGTCCCAGGTGCCCTCACCCTGTGGCCCACTCACTGCGACGACCTTCACTCCCTGACGGACCTGTGCCGCGAAAACAGTCGATAGGCGAACCCAGTGGGTTTCTTCGATAGAATCCACCATAGCAGGCGAAACGAAGATACACACTCCCACTGACATTCCTTTTCTCAGAAAGTCACACACATCCATCAGCGACCTGTACACATGCACGACAACATTCTCAGCCGCAGCTGCAACCCGCTCGTATCCCCGAAATCCGAACGGCAACAAAAGTAGTGTCGATTTCACGGCACCTTTTACTGAGACCTCGTCCCACGTATGCGCCTGAGCGAATCTGATCCCTGCGTTGGTGAGGTCGTTTAACTGCGTGATGTCAATGCTTACTCCGGCTGTTACTCGTGAAGGACACGTTGCTTCCATCATGGGCCATCAAAGCTCTTATGGTGTGGTCACAGTGACGTTTGAAAAACACAAAAGCCTTCTCAATTCCGGCGATGGTTACAAAACAGTGGCCAAGATTCCTCATCTGATATCGCTTTTTGTCTAAGTCAGGCTCCGATTCAAATGTCGAAATCAACCGAGCTAACTCAAAGATAGATGAGAACGACAAGTTGGCTATCACATCGTCTTCCACGTGAGCTACCGAGCCGAAAGTCATCTGACGGACAGTACAATTATACGGCATCGGATCATCATCTTCGAATCTTCTTCTAGAACATCTGTGCAAGATACTCAAAGCACTGTTATCCACTACTTGGCCGTCCTGTGCGACTGCCGATCTGCAAGAAATGGAATTACTAACTGGAACGTTACGCCTTTTCCACTTTCTCGCCACTCCTTTGGTTCTCACTTTCACTACCTCGTCACTTATTTTGTGTGGGAATATTGCAAGCGCGTCGTGCTTTATACTGACTGGTCTGCTTTTTTCCACTATGGCAGCCTGCTCCGCTAGGCCTGCTCGAGGTATACAATCCTCATTTTGCCAGCTGCCGCCCACTTCTCCTTTTTGGAATAGAATCGGCTCGTGGCTGGCATTCACTACCGGGAACTCCCTAATTCCCTCCATGGAAACTTTGCACACTCCAGGTCCAAGAGCTGCATTTTCCGACTCAAATACGTCGGTTTGTTTTGAAGCTATCTCTACTGGAAGGAACTTCATACAACCAAGTGGCAGAGACATCCTCTCATGTACTCTTGCCTTCTCACTGCTGCTCTCACCTTGCATCAAGAATCCTTCCTCTGATCCTGCTAGTCGTACCTTACCTAACCTTAGTCCAAACACTTCTAAGGCATTGGTACCCAGGATAATTATGTCTAGTCCCTCTCCAACATGGAAAGCTACGGGCTTGGTTTTCCCCTTCATTGTAACCTACATACTGATTGTATCAGTGAAGCTCATTCGCTCACCCGATGCGTTGCGAACGATGGCTTCCACTCTAGGGATTCTTTTTACGTACTTATCAATGTCCACTTTCTTCTCTCGTGCTCTTCGGAACACGCTGAGAGGAATCATTGAGGTTTCGGATCCTGTATCTGAAAGGGCAGCTAGCTCCATTCCCATCACTGTGATTGGTACTACCGCTTTCTTGCCAAACAGTCCTCTCGTTTGCTCAGCCGTAGCGGTTTTGCTAGCTGTACACAGGAACTTATCAAGTATCGCTGAGAACGATCCATGGTTCTGTGGACTAGTTGTCAACGACCCCTTGGGTAATGTCGTGCTTGTTGATGCACATACACCATCTGAACCGGTGCAGCGCCTTGCTATGTGCCCCTTTTTGCCGCATTTGAAGCCCTTCACTTCTTTCTCGGATTTGGTTGTCTTTTCCTTTACCATTTCATCATTCACCACCTTTCCTCCACTGCTTGATGGCACGCACCATTCACCCATTTCCAATATACCTGAGCTACCACTGCGCTGCTCACTTGGACGGGTTGACGGAGTTTTCATCACAGTTCCGTTATGTGCCATCTCATTCGCTGTCTTTCTTGTACGCTCCAACCGAAGAGCTGCCTCCTTCACCTTTTCGTAGACTGCTTTATTATCACTAGTCTCCAAGGCGTCCGCTAGAGTGTAACTACCTTCCCACCGGTGATTGAACAGGATCTCAGCCTTCTGCAGCGAGATAGCCTCCGGTGGTGTATCAGGATAAGCCCTACTTGCTATTCTCTCTAATACCAGACAGAATTCAGTCACCGACTGTCCTTCCCTCATGTTGAGTTTTCGCAGGGCCGTCATCGCTTTCAATCGTGCGCTGTTATTATCCTCGCATAATCGCGTTCTCATAGCCTCTACCACTTCATCGAAGGTCCCCGACCTCACAGATGTTGGCAGGGTTTCGAAAATCATCAAAGCATCTTTTTTTAGCAACCCCTCAAACAACAGGATGAGGCTCCTATCATCCCAAAGCTTTCTTGGGTATTTCACTAAGAACGCGTTAATGAATCTCCGGAAACTTTCATTTTCTTAAGCAGAGAATGGGTGCACCTCCGGTAAGCTACTTGCTTTCATGTATTCGAGAAAGCTACTCTCAGTCCTCCTTCCTTGCTCACCTTCCTCACTTGTTTCCAAGGATGCTAACTCACCGGTGACCCACGTACGAGGTATTCTTTCCTTTGTCTCGTGACAGCTTTGCTTTGGCCATTGCAAGGAGGACATGAGGGTCCCACTCATCAAGTTTTGCGAAGTCGACATCTGCAACAGTTCATTATTAGTGGTCCCTATCCCTCGGAATCTCTGCCATCTTTCCCTTCTTGGCTGAACATCACTGTTAGACTCACCGCCACGTGCTTGCCTTGATGCTGCGTTCGGCTGGCCAAGAGGTTGTACACGTTCACTTAGCTCCATCACCTGCAACTTCTCTGATTCAAGCTATGCCTCTAACATCTTTGTGGTACTGTCCTTTTCAGTCATTGCCTCAACCATGTTTGCCACAGTTTGCTCAACCACATCTGGGGTGCATTCCAAGTTACGGCAGATAGTTCCCAATTTCGCTGTTAGGGTCACAGCATCGTCCAAGTAGTGTTCGAGTTGCGCTGTCTTTGTCAATTCTGCTACCCGTAATATCCCAAAGACACCTTCCTCCACATCATGTGGTCTTACCCGCTGACCTATCCAGTCACCACGTGTGATAGAGGAACCTGTAGGTTCACTCTTCTAAACTTGGCTTTTTCGCAGGAACTATGTAAGTTCACCGCGCTACTACTCTATTCTCAATGCAGGAACCGACGAGGGTTCACTGCTTCCAGGTTCTCTCTACTTTTGTATCCGTGCTGGCTCACCCTAGCTATTGAACTGAGCGGCGGTTCGGCCCCCAACTAACCGGCTGGCCGGTGTCTCCGTTCGTGGAAATAGAGAAATAGTTAGCCGTCGGCACGGCTTGTAGTGAGAGTAGGAGGATTAGAGAA
>KN726834.1:29867-52453 GCA_000816745.1 Ancylostoma duodenale
GGATTAGAGAATAATTTTATTTTAGAAAAAAGAATAAACCTGACCTGCTAAACGCAGGCAATGCCAAGAACAGTTACAATGACAACAATGACAAACTGGGGCTCCCTGTGCGGCCTTTTATGGCCGCCTCTGGCGGGAGATTCCGGAGATCAAATGGTAATTCATGGGTAGCGCCACCCATGATCTCAGGTAGTTCATTAACTACATTAACTACACAAATCAGTCATTATGGTTAAATGTTACTACATCATTAGTTTTATTAGAGAACTGTTACTACCTCTAATCTAGTATCTCTACTATATCTGTCACTCTCCTCTCTTCGAATATCCAAGGTGGCATGAATCGTTACGTATACGGCAATATTTTACGGATCCTAGACCATCTTTATGACTCTGGAATTCTTAGGGATTCTTAAGCTGACTTCCTCCTCGAGAAAGAAAAAAAATTTAAAATACGTTTTCCGTAATGTGCACGATTGGCTGCATCGCAGCGAGCCGGAATATCGCGGCATCCGAGGGAGCAATGAACTGCACCAAAACCACACACCTGTAACTAAGCTTAGAGATCTTCAGCAGCATCTCCCGCTTTTGAACAGAGCTGATAAAGGCAACCAGGGTGACAGGAACATCCACAGAGGATCACTGCTGAAAAACCCCACATAGCCCTCGCAGATGTCAACCAGTGGTTAACGCATGCACATTTTTTAGCGTATACGGGTTGATTCTGCTTTATGATCCGAACGATAGAGGTCATTTTGTGATACGCTGCCGATGGTGCCATTTCACAGATTTTGGTCTGTGTGAAAAATTTTTCATAATAATTGCGAAGTCGACGGAATGGAGGGGTTTTCCTTGTTTCCATCTCACATGAGTACTTACAATTTCCTTAGAAATTTGAACTTCCCTGCTCTCTTTTGAAAGAAGTAATAGACGAAAAACCAAAAGTTGCAATCTTTTTGCTCGCTACTGTATGTGCGGATGGTGGAGCCTTAGACTCTTGTACTTAGCTCGTCCGTATGTGCAGTTAATACGGTGGTGCAGTGGAATGCGTTCATTACTATGCGAGAAATAGAGAGAGAAATGAGAAGAGCCAGCGCCTTGTGCGACTTACAACACCATTCTGACTACTGCGTATCACTTCGTGCATAAGGCGGATCATTCCCGCTCCTCTAATTGAAGTACGTTACGAGTGATGGTTATGGATACAGTAAGGATCACCCATTCGTCGATGATAGGTTGTTCCCAACGATGATCTCAATTTTCTCCATGGTCGCATAGCGGTTAGAGCTATTGTACTGATTGACAAAGAAGATTACTTAGAAGATAAGATAACACTGAAAAAGCTATACTTTCTCAGAGATAGCTGCATACATTTCAGCTATTAAATAAAAGGCCATTGAATTCTCCGTTTTTTCACCCTGAAAAAAAAATGGGGGAACATTTTTCTGGCATGCTGAGCACGAATTTGAAGCACGTTTTTTTTTTCACAATACCATTTTTAACCTCTGCGATATTTACGTTAAAAGTAATGATTTTTCTCGAATCTTCTGAGTTTCACTTGCCACGAAGGGTAATGTTTCGATCTCTTGATGTATATGTAGATACTGCGCATTGGAAAAACTCAAGTTTGGAATTTGGAATTTTTTTATACACAACACTCCACGCTGTTAAGTGGAACTCTTCTGACATTTTAAGAATATAATAGTCGTATCATTCAGTATTTCAAGTGTAAGTTCGTAATCCTCTCGAAGAATTATCCCCATAGGTGTTCCTCAGGAAGTCGGGAATATCCCTTGATTTGATATTAAGAGTAGCAATTAATAATTCACTAGCTACTCTTTCGAAATGTCATTGAGTCTACACGACCTCGATAACGCGAAAGTTGCCAGATTTTCCTTGAGTTTCTTTACGAAACAAGTTGACATGTCCTTCGCACGACGACATGTCCATTCTTAAGGGTAGCCGCTGGCGCAGGTCATATTAATAATGGTCATATTGAGAATATTCCATATGGCTATATGCCATATGGCGTATCTAATCATTTCATAAGAAATTTTGGTGGAACATAGGCAATTGAAACATAGGCGAAAGCCTAATAGAAATAACATTACATGTTACCTGAAAGTATTGTATATTGGTATCCAGAGTAAACTACCGCAATGTCTTGACTTCTAACATCCTACACCCCAGAGCTCAAAGTAAAGGGGAACATAGTTTTCCTGAAAACGGGCAATATAGCTTAGAAATTGTATGAATAACCTCCAAAATTTTATTCAAATATTAATGGCCAAGTAGCCCCTTAATCCACTTTTGCAAAGTTTCGTAAGATTCTGAGAAATGCAATTGCTGCAGTTCACTTGCTGTGGCCGCAGAAGATGCCATCACGAAACGAAATAGATGTGAACTTCGTGTTCAGCGTGTCAAATAACCCCCCCCCCCCCCCCTTATGAATTTCCAGCTTACAAGATGTTCGAAAACGTTTTGCGCGAGTTTGCAGTCCCGGTCCGCGGCAGAGTCGACCACGCTTGCTTTCAGGCAGCATGACAAGCTGTTACATTTGCGACTCGCGTATCATCTGAACGGGTGACGCGCAACTCGTACAGCCTTTCGCGCCATCTCAACTCATTGCAGTTGCAAACGTCTGAATTACGGTGAATAAATTGAATAAAGTTTTTTTTTCTACAATCAATATGTTTGTGTTATTTTGAAAGCAGAAGCTATAGGAACAATCTAGTTTGGTATTATTCATACATTTCGGTTGATAATATAATAATTCCTGAAACTAGATTAATACTAGCGAAAAAATGTGCTGCCGCTGTGGTCACTGGTTCTCACCAACGGTCGCGCGACGGCTACATTCGTAACAATGGTTGTTTTAGTCGCCGAACTTCGCTGTAGTTAACATGAAGTATAATGGAAGTATCTTAGAATATTTGCTACTAGTCCATCTTCAGCTCTCTATTAGTCCTGCCCAACAGCTGACTTTTGCCAACAGCGTTCCGGACTTTATCTCAAATGCGGAGGGCGCTTCATTCGTTTTCCCAGTGAATATTGTGGCTAACGAAACAACATCATCTCATGCAGCCATAATAGGTTTGCCATTTGATTCATTCGTATTTTTGAATTGTTCTAATTCTTTACGAGTCCGCATTGTGTAAGTTAAGGTTGTACAGAAGAGCAGCTGACTGAGATGCCTTCTGTTCAAACGCCATTCGAGTGCACAGCATCTTTCGTAAACAGTAAGATCGGTCCTGCAATGAATATCCTATCTATCAGGGCGATTTTCTCCCCGAAATATGGTATTTCTGTTGTACATCTGAGTGCTCTTGACACTTGATACGAAGAGTTTTAAAGGTTCCTACGCGTGCGTTGTTGAACGTCAGGAAGTAGGTCAAGTAAACCTGGACATTGTTAGTGCCAGTCAGATGGATCTCACTTTGATGGCTAAATGGTCTGGAGATTCTCAGATTCGAAATGCTGCAGTTACTACTATATTCCATGCAGCGATGCGGGTTTTGGAGTCGGAGGTACTTCACTTTTGATGTCATTCACAGTTTGACCTTTTAAAGTTGTGTGGCATTGCTCCCGTTCTGAGTTGATGTTAGGAATAAGATTCCAGGCTAATGATTTGCAATGCTTAATATTTCTTTTACTCTCAACTCTGATCAAAAATGCCGAACTGTCCCACACCACCCTGCACTTTCAAACTGCACATTTCCTCAGGCTCTCGTAGCGGGCCGCCCGCGCTACCATTTGCGGCCAGGCAAACGTAGCAGCCGCGGGTCGGCCGCTAGTGGGTGGCGGCCTGACACTGTCGCTATAGTCCTCGAGGACTGTAGCACCTTGCGTCGCCGTCGCTGGCGACTGTGAGGCCGATGGGCATCGATCGTGAGCGGGGCGTCGCGGCGGCCGCCGTTGCCGGCGACTAGCGATCGCCAACAACGGCTGCCGCCGATGTTGGCGACTGTGACGCAGGGTGCTATACTTTTCGAGGAGTATAGCAGCTACCTTAGGGCTGCCTCATGCGGATAGAGTTCACCTTGAGGTTCTGTGTCATTGATGATTTCTTGTCATTACTCAGACGGACGGCGAGCACTAGGCGACAGAGAGGGCGTGTCCCATACGAGATATCTCGACGGCTACAGCATATACGTAGGCGTTGTTGGTATCCTGCCAGCTCCAGTGCCAGTGCATTCCAGCCTGACCCTGGGGATGTGTTACGTCCTCAGGTGTTGCCGCCATCAACCAGGTCATCTTAGGAATGGCAAAGTCAGCGTATTCCTATTAGTTCTATAGCTACCTTTTCAAAATAATGTTATTAAAAAGTAGTGCAAACAACTTTTATTTATGTCAGGGGCAGGAAAAAAAGTCGGTAATAAATTTAGCAGTCATGCAAATAGCACTGCGCATTGCTTCATCTCTACGCTGAAATTCCAGGATTGAATCCAAACTTTGACTATTTAAGAGGTTGAGAAAATGTAAGTGACCGTTTTGATACGTTGCTTACGTCGAACTGATTCTCGTCCATTGCGGGCGCAGTTCGCAACCATTCCGTTTCTCTCTGTCTTGCGCGAGCCGCGTCCACGTCCTTCCTATTTGCCTCCATAACGGGTCTATCCATCTCAGGGGTGGTCTGCCAGTTGGACGTTTAGTTGGCCGCGGGTACCAGTGCAAAATTCGCACTGTCCAACGATTGTCCTTCATTCTGGCGACGTGCCCTGCCCATTCTTTCTTCCTCTTGTAAAGCAAGTTAGTAATTTTGTGGAGGTGGCTCATCTCTCCAATTTCTTCGTCCTTCCTGTGTTCCATTTTGCTTATTCCAAGCATCTGCCTTTCAATTGCCCTCTGTGTTACTTGCAAGCTTCTCTCCTTTGCTTTTGTCAAATTCCAAGCTTCACATCCGTAGAGTAACGCAGGTAGCACGGTGCTGTGGAATAAGTGACTCTTAGTCTGTGCTGGTATATCTTTGCTTTTGAGGAGAAAATCGATTTTCGAAAATGTAGGCCAACCTGCCTTCCTTCGTCTCGGGAGTTCCAACCGCAGATCGTTGTCCATCCTACCTGCTTGGCCAAGGTAAGCATAGTGTTCAACTCGCTCTACCAGCTGACCATTCAGTTTTATTTCTAAATCATCACAGTGAGCGTTCTTCATCCACTTGGTCTTTCCAGGATGGATCTTCAACCCGATACTCTCACTAAGGTGACATATTTCATTGAGAAGATTTTATAAAATCTCTGGCCTACTCGCTACCAGCACCACGTCATCAGCAAAGAGTAGCATTTGTAGTGTTTCCCCCTCTATTTCGAAACCGTTTTTCTCGGCAACTTGTCTCATAACTGATTCCAGGGCACATGTAAATGCTTTCGGAGAGCGGATATCGCCTTGTTTCACCCCTCTCTTCATGTCGATTTTTAGAGGCTTTTCAAAGAGAGTGATTTCAGTGTAGGATTCCCTCATAGTTTCTTGTAGAATCCTCACGTATGCTGCTTCTACTCCTTGATCGGTCATTGCCCTGAGGACAGCATTGTGTTCCACCGAGTCAAATGCCTGCTCGAAGTCTATGAATAAGAGGCATAGCGGAAGCTTGTATTCTCTGCATCGTTCCGCTAGTTGCGAGAGAGTAAAGATACGGTCGATAGTGGAGAAACGTTTACGAAATCCTGCTTGCGCTCTTGACATGTTATCATCCAGGGTGCGCTCCATTAGTGCGTAGATGACTCTCATGAAGACTTTGTACAGGTGAGATAGTAACGTTATCGGGCTGTAATTCCGAATGTCTTCTCTGTCCCCTTTCCTAGGTATTAGCACGGTTCTGGCGTGCTTCCATTGCTCTGGTATTCTTCCTGTGTTAATGTATTTCGTGAACCTGATGCTGAGAGCCTTAGCTAAGACTTCTCCGCCTGCTCTGATTTCTTCTGCTCTCGTTTCATCAGGACCCACTGCTTTGCCAGGTTTCATGTTCCGCACTGCCTTTTGGATTTCCGCGCTAAGGACTTCTGGTACAGGCTCACACTGCTCGATAGTAGGAGGGTCAATGCTCTTCGTCGAAGCGAACAACCCTTTGAAGTATGTTTGACAAATTTCTTCCATTTCCATCCTTACAGTTGTTCTTCTGCCGTACTTATTCAGTAGCGCTGTGGGCACCTTCCGGCACACTTGGACTTCTCTCCATGACTTCTTCAGACCCGCTCTTTCCTCCGCTGCTTTACAGAGCCGTTGCTTCCTGAAGTTTTCATAGTCCTCCATCATTTCTCGTCATAACTCCTAACATAGCACTTTGTATTCAAGACCAGTGTTCCTAGAATTTGCCAGCTTCCGTCTATGAGCGAGCATCTGCAGTGTTGCCTTGGTTAGTCTTCTTCTACACTGACCTTCTCGTTTTACGGTAGCAAGGCTTCTGCAATTTTGAAGCTGCTCAAGTATACTTTCATAGTCCTCGTCAATGTCTTCATCGTGCATGCTCCAACCCGTATTTTCCACCGCTCGAGTGAAAAGTACCTCACTGAACTGTTGAAGTTTGCGACGTTGGCTTGCTCTGGCCAATCTTCGGCTTTCTTCCCTAGGATCAACTACAACTTTTGCTCTGAGAAGTCTGTGATCCGAATGTACGCACACTTTGGATTCCGCTATGTTAGACACGTCTTTCACGATCCTCTTTTTGTCGCAAAGCACGAAGTCGATCTCATTCCTGGTCCTGTCATTCGGCGCACGCCATGTCTAGCGCCTGCCAGGTCTTTTCTGGAAAAATGTGTTCATGACGTAAAGCTTAGTACATTCGGCAAAATCCGCAAGCCTTTGGCCCCTTTCATTCCTAGCTCCGTGTCCGAATTTTCCTACGAAGTTCTCGTCGCTGCGACCACTACCCACTTTAGCATTGAAATCGCCCAACACAACTGTATAAGTGGATTTCTGTCTCAGGTGACGATGAAGTTCTTCATAGAAGTCTTCTATTTTATCATCACTGGCAGCCGACGTGGGAGCATATACTGCAACGACCTTCATAGTAGATGATTTACCTTGAGCTTCAATATCGCAAGCCTGTACGATATAACTTCCATCGAGATTATTCGACTCGTTACGGATGGTAACACGACGAAGCCGACACCGCCAACACCATTCTTTGCAGCACCAAGCATCACTTCGCTACCGTCATGCCATTTCACAGACATCTCCTTCTTACGCCTTGTTTCGCACACTGCTACAATGTCGATCTTGATGTTTTGCAGCTCGTCAAACAAGAAGCTTAGTGCCGCTTCGGAGTTCAGAGTCCTTACGTTGTATGTTCCAAGGTTCATACCAGTGGAACGGTGACGGCTAACTACTGCGAGATTCTTCGCACCCCCTGCCCCTAGGGCGTTCCGGCCGTCATTAGTGTGAGAGGGGCTACGCAGGACTGGGGGCCTTTCATTTAAGGACTTTAAAACCATGGTTGCTGTGGCCAAAAATCCGCCGCCTGGTGGCCTTCCTTCTGGCGACGTTTCGTCCGCTCCACTTCACCTGGCCCAAGGGATCCATGGAGGGCGCTTCGGTGGACACTTGGTCCGGCGGTGACGTCATCAGCGCGAGACGGGCAAAACCGCCTGGCCAATCCCCTCAAGCCCCAGCGTCGCGACAAGACGATCCACCGTGCTGGGGACCGTTTTGATAAAGAACTAAATTTTCATAAAGGTAAAAGTCTAGCAGCTCAATCAGACCGGTACTCTTTTTCTTATTCGATGGTCCTTCTCCTTCGCTTATTCAAGGAGCAGATGCTCTTTTCGAAGAATTCGGTGCGCTATGTGTCGGAATAGCGACACATCCAAATTTTTGCGTCCTTACTATTTTGAAGCTTTTTCTCCTCCAAGAAATGAGTGATCGATAGGAACAAACGGCAGCCTGATTGTGTCAGGCCTGGGCTATATGGCGATCATATGCTGGACCTCCCATCCACGCCAGCAAATGAAAGCGACCGATGAATTGATTGACAACCTCAATTCCGGTTCAGTTACCCACGTTTCAGCGAATTTTCAAAAAGTCGCTTCTCGTACGAATCTAGATGAGTGGCCAAACCTTTTTTAAACATGTGCTTGAAACCTACGCCAGAGATAACGATACATATGAAAAAGGAACTACAATCAGCATCACGTGAATGGACGACAAACATTTGGAAACACTCACGATCACAAAAGAGGGAAAGATCGGGTTCAGATTTGCGCAAATTCGGGGTATTATGCGGCGGAGGAAAAATTACTACCACGAGGGACCACGTGCTCAAGCGGTTGAGCACGGGTCCTACTTGTGCAAAAGCGCGTGTGTGCCATGTGACACACCATGCCAAAAGCGTAAGGTCGCGAATGCGTTAATCACAAAACTTCCATTTTCCAAATCTAAACAAAAGCTTCATTCAAAATGCTTCTTAGTGTTTATTCATCGTTACTGGTGAGAAAGAGTGATCCAAATGCTCAATAGCAACCCCCTCCTTCGTGAGTGTGTGTAGCTGTCAACAGAATCACCGTAGCACCTGCATATCCATGGGCCATCATATGCCGCGCCCCTTTTCCGACGGGACCCAAAGGCTACGCCACCTCCGAGACGAAGACAAGGCTCGGTCTCTCGAATAATTGCCATATGGCTTTCACCTCCCCCGGCCTTAGCAGACCTCATTCCGCTATGAAAAATTCGCCCAACATGACTGAGAACAGCATCCTCCGTATTCTTCGCTCCAGAATTTCCCGAGCTGTGATCGCTGAGTTCCAAGGACGTGCTCATGCAGTAAGCGGAGGCCTCTGCCAATCAAAAGCATTGTATATCTGCCAAGGTTATTATTCGTTAAAGTTGAGGAAAAATAAAGTCAACACAATAATGCGGGGTGTGGGTCATGATAGGGCAAAATGGGACGGTGTCTTCCCGCACTTCGGCATCAATTCGTCCCCACTCACATTCATATTTCATGGACAATTGTGGTGAACTCTTGCGCGAATTAGTGCGAGTCGATGGTGAAGGGCGGGGCGAGAATTTGATTGAACCAATCGAAGACACACTGCCCATACACTTTTACCTCATCACGCCGCACACCCAAAAATGCGCCATTTCTTGTGCGCCAACCTAATACAAGGTATCACTACGAGTTTCGTGGTCTCCAATATTTGGAAGGCTATTAAGTAAATGGTTATCAGCATTCAGTGAGCCGATCAGGTTTGTAGGAATTATCGAGCAGATAATTGGAAAGTTAGTTACCTCTCAACAAGTTGCGAGCGAGGTGTGAAACCCTTTTTTTTTTGAGATATTCAGCCTTCCTTTTTTCAAGCTTTCGTCTCAGCCTTATCCAACCCATACGCTACCTCAATTTGTGAGGGTGGCCATATGATACAAGAAGAATTCCTTTCTCTTACTTTCCTTTTTCTTTGCAGATACAGCTATCCGACATAGATCAAAGGTCAGCCACATTGTCCATCCAGGTTCCAGCGTACCAGCTCCGTTATGTAAGTTTATACTTCGAATGTGTGAAAATATCGGCTTAGTAATAGTTTCCATGTTCCTTGTTCTTTAAACCTGGGCATACTTGTACGATTTGATGTTCTTCTGCGCCGTCCAGGTTGGCAGGCGGAACTACTTATTCAAACGGGCCTGACGTTTCGACGGTAACGTCTTCTTCAGGCCTGAAAGTGGTCTAAAAGCTATTTGCGCTCTGAACCGCCAAGCGTCTCATCTATCTTGGTAAGTACCGACAAAGTTCCAACCAGATCTGGTAATCTCCGAGCAGAACTGTACAACATACCGTTATGTCCACCGATTTCGCGGGTTTCGTCCGCACCGAGCTGTGACTCTCACAGGACGAATGAGTGTCACCACTCACCCCACGATGGTATAAAGGGCGCAGATAGTATGACGATCTACAGCTCACAGTGAGGAATGAAAGGCAGGAAGTCATTCGTGATGGATAGGCATTCATTTCGGTTGCTCATCTTTGGATTCCGTAGGGAGATCCAAAATGCCTCTAGAACTTTCCTTGCTGATATTTCAGGCTCGTAGGCAAGAATTGTGCACGTAACGTTGAAATTTTCGCCGTTGTGGTCGTCATGTTTATGTCTTCCCAGAGCCGAAATCAAAGTGCCTCGTCGCTTACTGGCCAGGTGTTCTTTAATCCGTACACTGAGAACGCGTCCGGTTTCCCCAATATACAAGGCATTGCATTTCAAACATTGTATCTGGTATATCACACCTATTTGTGAACAATCTCCTTCTTTACCGTATGGGGAAACCACGCATTGGTTGGTTATGCACTGTCTATCGTATAATCTATTCCGCACCAACTGTTTTTTGATGTTATCATTGGGGATATTTACCAAGATCATATCATTTTGCAGTTGTGCTCGTGTTATACATTTACGTAGTTCAGTGCTTGCCGCATCAGAAACAAAAGACGAGGCACTTTGATTTCGGCTCTGGGAAGACATAACATGACGACCACAACGGCGAAGATTTCAACGTTACGTGCACAATTCTTGCCTACGAGCCTGAAATACCAGCAAGGAAAGTTCTAGAGGCATTTTGGATCTCCGTACGGAATCCAAAGATGAACAATCGAAATGAGTGCCTGTCCATCACGAATGACTTCCTTTCATTCCTCACTGTGAGCTGTAGATCGTTATACTATCTGCGCCCTTTATACCATCCTGGGGTGACTGGTGACATTCATTCATCCTGTGAGAGTCACAGCTCGGTGCGGACGAAACCCGCGAAATCGGTGGACATAACGGTATGTTGTACAGTTCTGCTCGGAGATTACCAGATCTGGTTGGAACTATGTCGGTACTTACCAAGGTAGATGAGACGCTTGGCGGTTCAGAGCGCAAATAGCTTTTAGACCACTCTCAGGCCTCTGAAGGAGACGTTACCGTCGAGACGTCAGGCCCGTTCGAATAAATAGTTCCACCTACCAACCTGGACGGCGCAGAAGAACTACATCATATTGGCTTAGTGTTATGATTTCACTATATTGACTTGCTCGAATGATTGAATTATTCCTCATGACAAAGTTGTAGGTAACCGCAAGTGGATGCTCTGGTGACATTGTGACCGTAACAGAAATCCGACAACCTCCTGGAGCAAACGTTGCCGCCAACAAGATTTTCGTGGTTAAGGTGCTTGTTTACAAGAAAGTCCATGCGTCAAACACCAAACACAATTATGAAGACAATACACACGGTGGCGCATTGATGGTATCTCATCATACTTAGAAATTAGTCAAAAACTTTGAATGCCTTACTTTCGATGCCTCATTTTTGTTATCATTTTTATACATTTAATTTCGTTCATTTGATATTAAAATTAATATTTTTATACGTTTTATTTCGTTTTACATCAAAGATAATATTTTTATATATTTGGTTTCGTCTATTTGAAATTAGAATTAATATTTAAATCAATTATATTTTTAAAATTGTGACTGTTCTGGTCTCCATTGTGACAGTAACCCCCACCCCCCGCTGTTCATTTCTTCGCAAAGTAAAGCGGGGATGGTAGAGCATTAGTGTGCTAGTACTACGAGTAGTACTAAAGCTACAGCTTCGAGTTGAGCAAAACTCAATTTTAACCAATTATTTTTGTGCCCACGTGTAGTCATAGGTGGAATACCCCGACACAGAGGCTCCGCTTACTTTCACTTTCAGGCGTGACCCAGGGGGAACTCTGCGAAAGGAGGGGCGGAGTGAAGCTCCAGCTCCTCCCTTCCCAAAGAGTAAAGTGATTCACCGTTGCTTGAGCTCTGAAATACTTCATAACATGTGTTAACAAGTTTGTCTATGAGGCGAATCAATTTTCTGCATAAGTACTGGAAGATGGAAAAGTAGGGTTTGGTTGGGAGGCTGTCACGGAAAGAAGGATGAGGATTGGGAAAAAGTACGGTCCTATGGTTATAGGCCAAGGTTTTTTTCATTACGACTACGCAGAGCAGGGGTCCCGAAAATAGCTGCATCCCCCTGCCATTTTCGCCAAAATTCACGGACTTTTCGCTACATTGATTTGTCGCCTTGCCATCGACTCCAGAAAGAAGCAGTAACGGATCTAAAGCATTCTTGAGATTCTCTTGTTAAGATACTTTCAGGGCATATATAATCTCCCTCAAAAAGTTCTCTTTCTGAGGTTGTAAATCATCTTGAACTCCGGAAGCAATTCAAGGTATGCCGATTTTGCGCGCTTACCGGGCTCTGGCGACACAGCCTGGCTGAAAGGTGTGGTCCTTAAACAACAGCACATATCCTGGAGTTTTTGAAAGGTTCAAAATTTGTCGCTCGAAAAGGCCTTTATCTTCCTGTCACTTCCGCCATATTTCCTTATTTTCGAACTTTAGGGGCATTTTTCACAACACTCCGGGAAGCTCGTGAAATGGTACGGTTATACGCATACTCAGCTCGTCATTCTGCTTCGATTCGTTTTCTGAAAGGGGAGAGACGGCCCGTTATGCCGTCCCCCCTTTCAGAAACCAAATGTAGGAGTGTTATATACCAATCGACGCAGAATGACGAGCTGAGAGTACGGCTATAACCGTACTATTTCACGAGCTTCCCGGAGAATCCTGAAACATAGCTCCAAAGTTCGAAAAGCCGGAACTTTGACGAAAGTGGCAGCAGGATAGAGGCTCTTTCAGGCGACACGTTGTAGAAGCTGATGGGCTAACGTCTAAGGACCGTACCTACCAGCCAGACTGCTTCGCCTGAGCTCGGTAGGCGCGTAAAGTTGGCATACCTTGAATTTTTTTCCGGAGTTCACGAGGATCTACAGCCTCGGGAAGAGAGCTTTTACCGGGACTTTATATATGCTCTGATATTACCTAAACAGGAGTATCTCAGGAATGCTTTAGATCCGTGGCTGCTTCTTCCTGGAGCCGATGGCAAGGCGACAAAAAAACAATGTAGGGAAAAGTTTGTCAACTTTGGCGAAAATGACAGGGGTATGCAGCTCATTTCGGGACCTCTGCCCTGCTTAGTCTCAAATCGCTCGAATAGTTGCATCCTTTAAGTTCCGCCCAGAAAACGTGCCGGACGCAAATGAGAAAGCATCATTCCATTCCACAGCTTGCATGGACATGGAAGATGAATGGAAACAAAATAAGTAAATAAACAAGTGCATCTTTAAATATGTAAACAAATAAATACATAAATAAAAATAATTCACTAAATAGTATTTAGAAACTATCCCCCCCCCCTCCCCTGGTCGTCCGCTGTGTGGTAGACAACCTTCACGACAACCTTCACTTTTGCGAAGGCTTTCTCCACACTATTCCACCTGTGCGTGTAGTTTGTTCATCTGGTGCACTGCAGGTCACGCGCTCTAATCGAAAGCGGCAGCGTTGGAGAAGTGGTCGATCAGCTCTCTATTCGTTAGCGGCAGGTGATCGGGCAGTCCTGGGTCTGCAGCGTTATACCTGACAGAATTATAGAAGGTGACTCAGGATCGGAGGAGAGTGAAATAAAATGCAATCTTCGACAAGGAAACCGAAGTAATGGGAGTGCCAGATGCTGTAGCCTGGCTAACGTAAGTGGTGTTACAGTGCAAAGTGGCTACGATTCTCTCGTTTATCACATTCATTAACCCTTTTATCAATTAGTGAGGAAATTTCCGGGATTTTCTGAGCAGAAAAGTGGGAAAGTGCTTGATCGGACTGCCATTTTCTCGCCAGAATTCATATTTTCTCTTTGTTTCTCACTGTGATCTCACTACATTTTTACGGAAAACGTGATTGAGATAGGAAATTAGTGCGATTTTCGTGATCAGCCCATCGAATAACCGCCTGAAGTGAGGTTCAGGCTAGAATTTATAAAGAGTGCGAGTCCGATCCCGAGTCAACTTTTATAATTCTGTTTATACCTGCAGTGGGCCGCGCGGGCCGCAAGTCAAGTTAGAAATAACTTGACTTGCGGCCCGTGCGGAAATTTGAAGAAGCGCTTCAGCGAAACCATAGAGAAAAAAAAAGAGAAAAGCGCCTACGTCTATTATTTCTGCTCATGTGAAAAAAATCCTCGTAAGACTGGGTGAATTAGGTAAAGTGACAAGATGAAAAGTGCTTTAGACTTCGAGGAATCTATGTTCATTTGCATTAAATTTCAGCTAATCTGTAAAGGTCTAGGTGGAAAACTTTTTGATATTTCTATAACTCAAGGGATCAAGTCAGTGATTAAGAACCTAACTTTGACTTTCATACCTTTCTTAAGAAATTTAGAAAAAAAAGCTATGCGCCAATTAGTAATTATCTCTACGTCTGGCGGTGGCGCATTCGCGGCCTCGAGAAGTAAGCCGCGCAAGCGCGCCGCGCGCGTAATAAGCGATGTTTTCTGTTACTATTATGCTATGTCGAGCAGCTTTTCTACCCGATTTTAACCCATTGACGACCGCGTGGCTCACCGGTGAGCCGCGCTTTTTTGGTCGCGTGGGACCGCGCGGCTCACCGGTGAGCCGCGCTCTTGTTGTCAAGTACTGAACCTCATTTCTGAACTGTTTCGCAGTATTTCCATATGAAACAAGCGGAAGAGTTCCGAACAATGTCTCATATACTTGTGGTTCAAGAAAGACTTCTGTTATGTTGTTGCAAATACCATGAAAAGGAAGGGATTTTGAAGTCGACGAAGATTGCGTCAAATTTCTTGTGTTGTGCATGGAAATAATCCGTACAGAAGCCACATTTCATGCACAGAATCACTTTCGTTACCTTTAGTACTCCCTTAGCCGTCAAGCTAGAGCCATGCAAACGTGAACACCCCCGGAACACTTCCTTATAATCCCCAAAATACCTTTTGCGAACTTCTTTCGGCCTTAAAGGAAGCAAGAACTTTTAGATTCTCCCTTTTTCTGGTCCGATGATACTAGTAACCTTGCAGGACTAGATTTTGAATTATTTTTGCCCAACTGTCGATTCTGGTCCCAATTTTCCTATCGTAAGAGCGTGGAACCATGCGGGCACGGCGCTCTCGAAAGGGGCGTTGGTCCCACGCGCCAGACACGCGAAAATGCGTGCGGTCGTCAATGGGTTAAGGATTTTCGACCAAACCGGGAAGAAAGCGACTAGAAATAGCATACCGGCACCAGATGCCACCGATCCCGCCGCGCGCGGCGCGGTTGCGCTGCGTCCTTGTCGAGGCCGCAGATGGGCCACCATCAGGACCATATTTTGCGCGTAGGTTCTTCGGGGGTCGGCGGAGGTTATGTGCTACTTTGCACCTGGGATTATCGATTGTTTTATCGATTATACCGATTTTATTGATTTTTCGCTGTTTTTGCCCAGGGACTGGCGAGTGCATGCCTACTAGGGGTCTTCAATGCGCTGAACACGAATTTGATAACCATTTTGCTCCAAATTATCGATTTATTGATTATATTGATTTTTCGTTGTTCTTGCCCACGGGTTGGTAAAGACATGTCTACTGTGGTATCTCAGTTCGCTGAACACGAATATGGCAACCATTTTGGGCGAAATATCGATTTATCGATTTTATTGATTTTCCGCTATTCTTGTCCATAAGCGTTAAAGATGTCTACCGGGGTATCTCAATGCGCTGAACACGAATATGGCAACCATTCTGGGCGAAATATCGATTTATTAATTTTATTTATTTTCCGCTATTCTTGTCCATGAGCGTTAAAGATGTCTACCGGGGTATCTCAATGCGCTGAACACGATTATGATGACCGTTTCCACCGAAAAATCGATTTATCTGTTTTATTGATTTTTCGGCATTCTTGCACATGGGTCGATGGAAACGTGCCTTTTGGAATTTTCCAAAAGGCTAAACGTGGATAGGGCAAGCATTTTAGAAGAGTTTATTTACCAATCAGAGAACTTCACCCCATTTTTTGAGGGAAGGGCGGGGGAGGCGTGAACAAGGGTCACTTAAGCTGATCACCAAATGATGAATTTGAAAGGATTCTTTGCTTTTGCAAGTGTTAGCATCAACTTTAAATGGCTGGGAGAAATTGAACACCCGAGCGAAGCCGGGTACATCGTCTAGTTTTCGATAATGTCGAGTGCTACAACTGCAACGACGATCCATCGCGCGACGGTATGTAAGAATTATCTCACTGGCTGTCTTCTCTAGCTGTGAAGGGTTCAGAGACAGTTGGATAGTGCAACCCTGTGCCTGTGGGACTGTGTGGTTGAGGGGCGACATGACCCAGCTAATGAGCCAGCGCAGCTCTTGACTCGTACCCGAACCTGCTCGAGGGTGCGCTTTGTGACAACACCCCCAATGAATGACCTACGGGAGAGGTGCGAAAACTATATGAGCGCACCTCTTCACCGCCACCCTCGGTGACACCATCGCGCCATAAAGCCAATCACTCTTTTTAGATGATTTGCCCTTCTCTCAAAGAGGTTAATATTTTAATTTTTAGCTGAATGTGAAGTTGGCAGCACTGTGGAACGATCTGTCGCAGAAATGCTCGGTGAAGGTTGAAAACGGCATCACTGAACAGAAGATTTACGTTCCTGTCAGGATCCGTATAGTTGGTCAAGCAGCAAAGCAAGTTTATAATGGTGAGCTCTAACTCTATGTGGAAGGTTCATGTATGAGAAACGCTGTTCATAATCTTCTTTTCAGCGCTCGACAGCACTGGATTCATAGAGTTTGTTCTAATATTCCTACAACACTACTCATGGATTATTCCTAGTTTGATGTGGATTTGCTTGCTAGGAATTTTTACTATCGTTGGTTAGGAATCATATCAAATGATCACTGTCTTAAATTTGCATTGCAATAATTCGAATTTTATTAATTTCTTCTCCAGCCTACTGGTTCATTCGAAGACGTATTTGGGAAAGACAAGGTACTTTCAATGACAGCAGCGCTATGCGGTCACCGATATCGGATTCTGCAACAAGTGTGATGTCCGCGCAGAGTTCGCCAAGTGAGTTGTTCTAATGGAGTTACTAGGGAAACAGTTCACTTATTTTAAAGAACAGTATCGAGCGTACGATGGCAATTTACCGGTGTAGCCCACTAGGCGAAATGTGCACTAACGGACTACTGCGAGCTCCGCCCACTGGCTCTGATGTTTGGAGCGGACGAGTTCCTGCAAGCATGAGCAGACAAATAGCGATCCGCGACAGTATACCGAGTGGAAAGAACGTATTCAAATCTCATCTAGCTCAATAATCGCTTCACATTCCAGAAAATCAGCGCTACAGGGCGAAGCTTGTGAAAATCTGTCAATTTCACCTGGTGGTTGATGCCCCAATTTACTAGAGCGCTATCACGCGCCTTTGCTGACGGATAGAGCTTTTCGAGAGTGATTTTGTTATAAAACGAGTTGAAATTTGTGGATTTTATCGGTGGTACTCTGGGCTTCAGTTACGATTTACTATTTACGGCCGTTTTGGAAAATTTACGATTTACGAAAATCAAATTTTTCATTACGCACATCCTTGATGTACATCCCCTCCCCCCAGGGGATCCCTTCGCTTCACGCATACGGGGATCGAGGGATGGGATGTGCGCGAACCCCGCTGGAGATCGCTGCAACGGTTAACGACCGATCCCCTCCCCTGCGGGGATTTACAACGGCATCCGACTTTGTAAAAAGTCAGATGCAGTTGTGAATTTGGGCAGTCATTAATGCGTTTGAACACTTCTATGATATGGGACGGAAGTCTTTTTGTCTGTACGACCTCGGTGAAGATAGCGTCAGCTGTTTATCTGTGTTCCAATGTCTTGATTTCCATAGCTGCGCAGCTACATCAACAAGGTATGTCGCTTTCTCCTGCTTCATCCGCTCCAGCGCAACCATTTTGTACTGCTAGTTTATTCAATGCCGAGTTTCCATTTCTAGAATAATGCAATGCAGTTAAGTGTGATACAGCGTCGATTCTAAAGGCGCGGATGGTAAAGCTGCCAGCTGCCATCCAGACTAAGTATTTTCGAATTTCCTAAACTTTCTTCAAAAATTTTCTTCCATATTGATATGGATGCAAAATTTCATCTGAGTAGTGTTATTACGCGGTGTGTTCCAAAAACATCTCGATCTAACAAGTTTTGGAGATCGCTTATATGACAGAAATGCCAAGACACATCTATTGACAAATACGAAATACGAAATCATATTTACTGTTCTTCAAGTTTACAGAGTATTTAGGTTTCTTCCGAAACTCTCCGCTTGGCAAATCAACACCGATCTTTGGTGAATCTATCCTTGGTAGCCCAAGACAGCAACGTCCAATGGGCGCCAAGGGAGAAGCAATCCTTTGGAGTGGTGACGCTGCAAGAAGGAAGTGAGCTACATCATTGGAGATTGTGCGCTGAGCGATATATGGAAATTGTCTTTATGAAAGACATTTCTATTCGTAGTCACGAGTTTATTTGGACTTCAATCTAATTTCTTACTTGAATAATTAGCGTCGCGCGTGATCCTACATCGCTCATGCAGTATTATAATGCCTGTTCTCAGGAATCGATCCGATGTTGTTTTTGTTCGTTGTTCTTAAGGAATCTATGAAGGCATTCTTGTCTTTTTGTTGTTATGGTTTTGCTTCTACTTTGCTCTAGGAATTTTGTTTTGTCTCAGATTCTTTTGGATTTGTTTTTTTTTGGCGCTATTCCACGTGAGGGGCCGCAGAATTTTCAAAAAAAAGTTCCTCGCTGAAACTTTGTGTAGGGAGGTCACTTGAGGTGCTGAAGACGAACATCATATTCTATTTGCACCATTTTTAAAAAGTTACGGTAGGGTTGCTGTAGGTACGATATCTCACAGAATCCTCTCAAATTTTGCATAGAGAGGTTGTTCTAGGCGTTGATCACAATCATCAACATTATTCTGTACGCCACTTTCACTTATTTCTGGAAATTGGCATTCTCCGTAAATCTTCTACCGTTACCTACCGTACCCCTACGAAAATTGGGTTACGGTACAAAATGGGTACGATATTCGTGTTCAGCACCTCAAATAATCCTCCTGTGCAAAACTTGAACGAGTTGCGTGGGGTACCGCATCTACAGTAACCTCGCCGCAACCCTACAAAAATGGGGTTGCGGTGTGGAACGAATTCGTGTTCAGCACTTCGGACAACCCTCCGACACGAAGTCCTGGGGAAAAAATTTTTTTGAAAATTTCGGGGCCCCTAATGAGGAATAATGCCGTCTTTTTGCTGTTGTTCGGATTAGCCTGTTGGAAAGGCTCTGCCATATGGGTCTGTCACCTACTCTCAAAATCTTTATTCTGTTAGTAAAAAAGGCTAATTCATGGATCCACTTTTTGCATATCATTATTGACGTTGTAAATTCGCTTTACTCCAAGTTCTCTTGTTGAGGTAATAAAAGCACCATGCTACTGCACAGTGCTCAGATATGCTAAGAAACCATTAGTTTTCAAGTTTTCCCTTTGGTTTTGGAAGAATGTCCTTGCTATGGATGAGACAGTGAAGGGCAAGTCGTATAACACCGCAGATAAGGAAGCAGGAGCCGGACCGCTAGCTCGTTAGTGGCTCGCGAGAGGTTTTTATGCATCCGGTTATATCGTATTGTTTTCTGAAGTCCATCGGAAATGTACACTCCATCCAAAACAATGGAGCGGATGATGCCGATGGGAATCCTTGCTGCGGAGCGATCGACTTGGCAGCATACGCCGAATCGACGTGCTACTGACATTGCATTTGGATGTTCCTTTTAATAGTTATCTTTCTTTCCTACCATTACTGCACTTCACATCCACTATCTATTCGGTGAGTCTTCTCATTAGTTTTATTCCAAATAGCTGGTCGACTAGGCGCGCCGTCTTTAGATTCCCTGCTGGCCTCATCCGCTCCTTCGTTCCGGATGGACTGCATCATTCTCCGTTCTAGTTACCGGGTAGAGTCGTGCGGAAGAATACGTATACAATCGATGTTAATCAGGGATGAGCGAAATTCCGACTTCGTGAACTTCCAATATTCCATCGTTTTTTTTGGACTTCTGAGTTGCGACGTCCGAAAAATCGCGAAAAAGGCGGAAGTCTTGGGAAGTGGTGTAGAGTGATCAGGTTGGGATTTGTCATATGAGTTTCGTTTTTCCTAGCAGGTCACGATGCTGTCAGCCCTACGCGGCAGTAATACGTATAGATACCTAAAGTGACGCTTTCTGTTAATCTTTTGTTTTCTTGCACGAATGTCGTCATTGCACCACACGGGTATGTATTATCGTGAGGGAAAACGGGACGTGATACGGTTCTGCGATTGGTTCGTTCAAATGCTGCTCCCACCCGGAACGCTTGACTCGTTCCCTTCGCCCGCGATTCCACTATACTTGACCATGCAAAATTTTACACTGCCGCTATAGTTCTCGGGGACTGTAACACGTTCCGTCGCCGTCGCCGGCGACTGTGAGGCCGATGCGCATCGATTGTGGGCGGAGCGGCGGCGGCCGATGCCGGCGACTGGCGATCGCCAACTTCGGCGGCCGCCACTGTTGGCGACTGTGACGTCGGTGTCTATCAACTGATTGCCAATACAGGCGATCGGCGGCCGCCAATGTTGGCGACTGTGCTATACTCCTCGAGGAGTGTAGCGGCTACCTTAATGCGACCGAGGACGAGTTGGTCGTGATGGGCGGAAAGTCTCCGCCTCGTTTTCCCTCACGATGATACACACCCGCACCACACGAAAACGGCAATACAACAGCCCTCAGATGGAACATCCAGTGTTTTTTTTCCTCAAAGAGTGAAATTCGTTGTTGCGTTGTGCTGGCTATGCTCTGATGTTCATTGACGATACATTTGGCAAGAGAATGCGTTTGGCAATATGATTTGCGGGATAAAATTTTGCTTGGCAATATGATTTACGGGAGAATGAGTGAAGAGCCTGTTTGGCGATATATTTGGCAAGAGAATCTGTTGACGATACATTTTACGGGTGTTTGGCGATACAAATGGCAGGAGAATCTGTTGACGATACATTTGACGAGGTTTGCTTGGCGATACAAATGGCAAGTTTTGCATGACGATACATTTTACGGGTGTTCTGATAATGTGTTCGTTTCATTCTTAGTTGGAGGCTTAACCATCGGCGGTGTCGATCCGGATGGCTCAGCTGGTAAGGCAGCGGACTCCTAAGGTTGGTATCATGGCACGATTCCTGATGATATCGAGATTTTTGCGCGGTTGATAACCCTCCTGTTTGACGATACAATTGACGGGGTTTGCATGACGATACATTTGACGGGGTTTGCATGACGATACATTTTACGGGACTTCTTGTTTGGCAGTAAATTTGGCGGGCTTTGTTTGCCTAGCTAGATGGCAAGCTCGTTTTCGAGGTTGCCAAACAAACCTCGCCAAATGTATCGTCAATGAGTACCAGAGTATATAGTAAAACTTGGTCTGTGTTTGTGTGTCTGTTGGTAGTCGTTTATATCTCACGATCCAACGGACAAACACACATGAAACCTATACCGTTCGACTCGGAATTGTGCCCTCCTGTGCAATGTCAGGGTCTTTTGGCGTTTCCGCAGAAAACGATTTCATGGATTTTTGGCCCCCTGTCCCCATCACTATATAGTAAAACCCATCTGCTTGTGTGTTTGTTGGTGCAACTAAATAGCGGCACACACGTGATACTGGGACACAACAAACTAATGACTAGTGATTTAGTTGCGCGCAACCTAGCTGCTAACATTTTTATGAACTGTTTCAGAATTCTCGCCCCGCCTCCAGAACTATGCTCTCGTATCTGAGAAGTTTCATGACCATTACCTGGTCAATGAAATTATTAAGGCAATGGGAGGAATTTATGATAAAAGATCTATAAAATTCACCAAGGAATTTTGCCTATTTGCCCGTTTCGTTCCCTAACCATATACGGGTAAATAGGTATAAATAATAGGTCCTCCCGGGAACTCGTCAGTACGGCGAGGAGGACCTTACCTTGTGTATTGTGCAGTTAAAAAATTTTTTCATACCTGGACTTATCCTTTTTGTATATGATAATCCTGCTATAATATATACATATATAATATATAATTATATAAATATGTTTGTGTGGAGACCACACAGCACGAGACATTTTAAACAAATGAGTAACATCAGCTGACAAGTAATGAATAACAACAATGAATTGATAAACACTACCTATCAGAAATGACGTTTTCCCCATTCCATTTAGAATGTCTGTGTTAACAGTGGAACTACTATCTTTAAAGTAGGAAAGAACCGAAGACTATCGTAGGTTATGTATTTCTGCTCTATCCTTTATGTAAGTGACTAATTTGTAGGATGGCATCTCTCGTTCTCGATACTAGTAAGTGTATTGTAAATCTAACGATGCCATCCAAATGAAGTGTGAGAGCAATTTTGGTGGATCGTAAAGCGTGTTGAGTGTGGAATGAGAGCTGTGTATAATAGGTGTATACTTGAAATTTTAACTAATGGATAAAAATTTTTTGTTTGTTTTAATTTGTTATAATCTTTATGTAAATCATATTTATACATTATAATTCTATTGTTATCTATACATTTCAGAATGCTACCTAGTATGACAAAATCAGGGTATGCATTAATATTGAGTGTGCGTTTAAGTTGAGTTATTCGAGTAATAAAATATTCTATTTTATCACATGTGCGAGCTATACGTAAGGTCTCGGTGTATATGGTAGC
>KN726835.1:5643-21028 GCA_000816745.1 Ancylostoma duodenale
GAGGGGGGGGGGGGGAGAGATTAGATAATCACCAACTATCTAAAACCCATTGCTCGCCGCAGTCAAGGATCTCACCTAGCAGAATATCTTTCTTTGCGCGCCCAATTCTTCCTTATCGTAATTTCAGCCCACCCTCCACTGTAGATGGCACATGTGCGAGTCCGAGAATACCACCTGTACCAACTACAGTACCTTGACGTGGCCCTTTTTCACTCCTCCAGGAATCAGTTTGAATGAGAAAATCCCAATTACTGCCTACATGCCTGGATAATTCATGGATGACTAATCACTACGTGTACTGGACGTGTGCGGGCATCTATCACCCGAGCGCGTAGCGTCAGTCCCTCGTCCCGTGTCAGTCGGTTATCGGGTCCTTAGCGCACGCCCGCGTCGCGCGCGGCCCAGGACCACATGGGAAATTTTGTTGGGGGGGGGATTTGAATTTCAGCTCATAAAGGACGGTTTATTGATTATGTATCGTTATTTAAAAAAGGTCTAGAGCTAAAATGGGTGCCTTAGAAACGTAGGTAGAAAACGACACAGGGTCCCGGGTGATCATTAGACCTAGGAGCAGGGTAAGCACTAAGAAAAATAGAAATGGACACATCTGGTGCTCAAGAACAGAGAAGGGGAACGTTTAAAGGGTGTACTGGTCTTGCTTACTTACTATCACGGATGAGTGACTATACAGACACTCGGCACTATTCCATGAGGTTTGCTTATGGATACTGCAAATTGGGTTTCGGCCTATGCAACCTTGTCGAATTTCAACTACTGAATTCATTCTGCCACAAAATTCCTACAAAAACTAACTTATCCCGGATATTTACTAAATTTACTTGGAGCTGCTGAGATTTGTTTGCATCTAAATCGGTTTCGATGGGTTGGGACGGAGCGTGCACAACAAATTTTAGCAGAATGAATATTCAGGGCTAAATATGGCTGCATTGGACAAACCGGAATCCGGCCGCCTGAGACAAATTCTGAATTGTTTTTTTTTCGGAAATGGGCGAAAAAGTATTACATGCAGTAAGTGTTTGAGTGCTTCAATACTGAGTAATTCGGCAGCGGCATGTAGTACGTTGAAAAACTGCGGCACTCAAAAACTGCACTAGATTTGTCCACTTACGGCATATGCACTGAGGCAAAAAATGTACTTGTGAACGAAGCTACATTTCAGCAATTTAAATAATTAACTCCTCAAAAACAATGAAACTCACAGCGTTGAGGCTGATGAGGTACGACATAATCCAACGCGAAAGTGTGCCACTGCATGTAGCCAACTGAAAATGGATATGAATTCCAGAACGTTCTATGCAGTAAGCCTGGAACGGAAGATGATGTGTCAACCCCGCTCACCTCGTGATGTTCACTGAAGCTCATTATTATTGAACTAATCCTAAACGGCAGCAGAGTGGCCGCAGTGAACACAGTGGTCATAAAGACGAAGTAGAAGGTCCGTAGACGTGAGACAAGCGCTTGACGAGCTGGACCAGATTGGTACAGAGCTTGTTCTAAAATTAGTTGTGGATCAGTGATCTGTGCTGAGCAATTAGTCGGCGGGAACGTGAGATTTCCAGGAATGATATGCTAAAATAGCGTAGTGATGTGAGATTCATGGGAACTACTATTACTACTATTTAGTATGTTGAGTGAATAATGTATAAGATACACTCGATACTCGAATAAGTAGTATTTGAGTAGATACTTAACTAGTAAGTAGTATTTGTAGTATTTGAATAAGTCAAAATTAAGAATGCTCAGGAAATGGAGAGCCTCACAGCCTTGGAGGATAGAAAAGAAGGGTTATGGAACTCTTGTTCTTCGGAATGTTCTATATTCCGGATGTGCTCCTGGACTGCATAATGAACTAAATGAATTTGTTCGATTTTTATTCGGGCAGTACTATACTACTATTACTACATACTAACAGTGACTACTTTATTTAGACCTGGATAAAAACCGATCAATTCAATTATTAATTCAGGAGCTTCATAAATCCGAGCATTCCAGAGGGAGGTGGATCAACACCACTACTTCTCTCTCCTGGGTAAGATGTGTTGTTCCTTTCCTTTCTAGCATTCGAAATTCAAGTTAATCGAGATCGACTATTCGATTTCGAACGCATCCAAATGTCATACGGGTCCAAAGACTGCTATTGCTCGGTAAGACAGATTGCAATTGAATTTTTCGATGTTACAGAATTTCAAATGGAAAATTCATTTTCACGCGTTCACATGCACTAAACACTAGAATATGCATGAATTCTTCATTTTTACAAGTATTACCTGCAAATTACGCTGTGAACAGAAGAAAATCCATAGATATCCAGAAATGCAAAGCAGCTGCAAAGGCATACCAAAGTATTTGAGCTGTTTCATAGCTGCACGAAGTTGCACGAAAATAGCACGTACGCTTGACTTCGCTTGCACGACAACGTGGTCTTTTTCTTGTTTTCTGGTGTCTTCATGAGGAGAAGTATGTCAGAATGTACTAATACTTATGTAGAAGTGTTAGAAAAAAACCACTATGATTTCTCTGCGTATCCTACACGTAAGGATCTCTAAAGCTTGTTTCTCCTTCCGAACTCAACACGGAAGCAGATTCGCAACCTCTGCCTGTTTTCGTGAGGAGCAAATTCTGTTGTGCCTGTTCTCTAATGTGCTGTTTTTCTTCATAGTGGATAGATAAGTAAACATGCCGCAGCCAAATCATAACGGACGCCTACGCAATTGCTGCGCAGTTATTCATCTCCAGAAAGTCAGAAGAGCAGAGAACGAAATTTCACATTTTCGGTGGTTGTTATGACATAGTCTAGACGGAAAGGTAATCAGCTGTGACGCTGACTTCACGGAAGCACGGAAGAAGGCAATAATGCAGTGCTATATTTTCGTTCCAAGTTTGGTGGTACTACTAGTAAGCTACTAGTAATCCTACAACTTTGGCATAATAAGTAGAACAAACCTTCAGCTAACTTCTTCCTGTGTGTGGACACAACTTTCAAAATGTAGAGTGCCACAGCCAGAGATGTGAGAGTAGGCATCACACAAACGCTAACCTGCAAGTAATCAAACTTAACTCGCAGTTATTTTTACTTGTGTTTGAGTAGCGACAATTGTTGATTAGCCACACGCCCGTAAAGTCAACTTCAACATCATGGAGTAAACAAAATTCCCTGGAGAACAACTAGCAACATGTAATTGTTTTTCGATAGTGACCTCAATTAGTTTGAAAAACTGGTTGTTTACTGGTTGTTTACAGAGAGTTTCAAGCATCAGTTGTCAACTACGGACCAAGACACAAAAGCTACGACAATTTTTTCGTGCTCATCTGGCTATGACGTGCGCACGAAAAAAAAACCGTTACAAAGATGGATTGTTTGCGTGCAAACTTGAGAATTTTGACATTATTCTTCACAATTGAAGCAATGATGCGAGAAATATTACTCGAATTATGTCTTACCGAGAATAGTAAGTACATCCCCCAGCGTTCGTGAAGAAGATGTAGTATGCTGCAGTTGTCTACACATCTGAAAAGTAAAACGTTACTGTGAAGCCTAGGATAGGAGTCGTTTCAATGCAGAAGATAAGTTATCCGTAATCTCAGTTCCTTGTTGGTGTCTTTTCTCTTGAAAGACGCAAATTCAATTGAGTATAGCGATATTTCTGGCTGGATAACTTTGCATAAACAACATTCCTGGGCAGGGAAGATGATTTTGTGGATAGGCGAGCGCAAAAACTACGCGAGAAAATTAACGCTGTTTCAGCGGAAATGCAGAGTAGCGCCGTTTTCAAGATGTATAGACTTACTTGAAGCACTCAAAATACCACGCTCCGGCGACGAAGATCACACAACATGTCCACACGACCAGTGCCAGAGTGATTCCACGCTTTTTTGTGACGTACGCTGAGTATCTGAAACAAAAATGCTAAATTTAGTACGGCAGAAGTGCAGTGCGAAGCCACATTCTCCTTGACAATTAAGAGAAAATCCGAAGGCATAGCCCTCAGAGTGCCCTAAACACATAATCGTACTGGATTTCCACCCCAAGTTATTTTTCCTGAGCACCAAAAAGTCAATTAACCGAATCCTAGCAAAGAACATGGCTTCGTCGTCGCCGACATTATTGAAAGCAAGGATCGGCGACGGAAGCAAGGACAACGTACCTCAGCGGATATTTGAAGTAGAGCAGCTTGTCGAGATTCAGGAGAATAAGGCTTAGACTTGAACCCGACAAGGTTACCCATGTTAGAAAGTGCACGGTCACGTTGAGGACCATCGGCAGCTCACGGCGGTTGTCCAGAATTTGTGAAATTGACTCGATAGGGTAGCAGAAGGCTGAAACACATGTGACTATTCCCGGAACATTTGTACTTTTGATGTCGTTGAAAGTGATCTGATCCTTGTGATTCCAAATCCACAAGAATGTAATCCTGGAGTCTAAACCTTCCCATTACCTGTTTGAATGAAATCGCCCATAGTCATGCTGAAGAGGAACACATGTAGGCACTGATCGCTTACGCTGCGTCGAATATGCCGGTTCGCCTACAACTTTTCATGGATAAGAGCAGTGAAAAGTCATGGATTTTTCCCAAACGAACCTGTTTCAAGACATAGAGTTGCAGAAATGAGGATAGTATAGACGAAAAGAAAATAAAGTAGTCCATCCATAGCAGTAACCGCTCTACTACGTGCTGATCAACAAGCTGCAACAGGGAATTTCCGGAAAAGTCGTTCTGCAGTAAATGTGAGGTTTCCTTTGGAGAATTCCAGAGGCGAAACGTATAATTTTCCCGGGGAACCTCTTCAAAGGATGTTTGAGCTCACCGCAGTGGGTATACAGAGCAGTGGTTCCGTGGAGTTCTCATCCATAGGAAAGTAGTCATCAGACATCTCAGCGGATCTCTGCGAGCCTTTTGAGAGAACAAATTCTGGAAGATTAAGAGCTATTAGATCGAGAATCACTATAAACAGACGAAATGGAGCGTGGAATGAGGGCACAGATCAAGGAATGCCAGATGATAGCCGAGCGCTAGTTGCCAAAGCGAGGAAGACGGCGGAGTAAACATGATGCAAGGCGACAGGTCGCCTGGAGCAGAGCTGAGATTTTAGGATTTCATGCCGTGTTCAGAACGGAAGCATGCGCGTATGTTCAGTACGAGCTGAGGAGAACAAAAGTACATGGAGTGATTCGCAGATGGCTGTCTGGGATGTTATTGACGAAGAGGGCAGAATCCTCGAGAACATGACGAGATTCCGCAGTGATAAGGAGCTCATCATCACTCTACAAGTGAGAACGTTGAAGTGCGATCACAGCATTTGTTTGTGGGAATATCTGGAAGTGAGTTGGAACAAATGTCCTGAATGTCGCGTTGTGATCAGCAGCGTTCAGCCGTTGACATCTGCAGATGAAAAAGTTTGCGATGTCACAATCGCATGTCAAAAACTGTCACAAAGCTGCGAGTCGAATAACATTATAGTGTTGTTCGAACATTATGATTTGCATCCTTTGACAAAGAAGTCAGGCGCGTGCTTTGAAGCGAAGCGAGGTGAACCATCTGGATTTCAGGATCTAAAACCACGTATACTCCCATACAGCCGGCCACATACTTATCGTGACACTTTCATCGCTCAGTTCATGGGATTTGAAAATCAAACGACACATCGTTGATGGCTTAGGTGGCACGCAGAGCCATTACAAAATCAGTTAGACTGCACAAATAATGCACAAACCTGGGTTGGCTTCGGCAAGGACTACAGCAACCAAAAACTATACTCATACACATAGTAACATTCTGGTTTTATGTAATGCTGCAAAAGAAAATGCAATTCCTCGTAGGCAAACAGAGATGACGGTGAGGTTCAGGATGTCACGCACGATTATTGGCTCGCTATGAGAGATATCCGGTCTCGTAAGCTCATTCGTATGGAAAACACTTTTGTGAACAGGGATCAGAATTCTAATGATTGTCAACCGCTGAGCGTTCAACGTAATCCACACTGCTCAATGATATTTAAGCAGTCATTCAGCGAAATCGATCTATCCTGTAGAATAGACACAAAATAAAAAAGTTTCATGGATATTGACGCAGCAAGCTGCACTTCGGAATTATTATAATTGAAAAGGGCGCGAATAGGACCATTGCATGTAACGTCAAATGAGTGCATCTATCTGGATTGGTGGGGATTAGGAGGTGCATTCACGTGAACAAGTAAGATTACGCAGGTACACGCATTATCTCCAGGATGCAAGAGCTACAAGGAAACGCTTTTCTTCCCCATATCCTGGATAACCCACTTGGATGGGTAGCGAGATCACCTCCTCGAGGACGTATGAAATATGGTTGAGGGAAAGATAGAAAAAGAGCGCAGTCATTTTTATCTGAGTTCATACTTCATGTTTGCTGTCGCGGTCTTCGCCCATTTTATCTCATCTTGAGGTGCAATGAATAAATAAATAAATGAAAACGAAAAAAGAGAAACATTTTGGGATGAAAAATTGACAGCTATCCATAGCAAGGCCAGAATAAGTTGTCCAAGGAAAGATCAAATGTCGAGTGTGGACCTAGTCCACGAATGCGTTTGTGATATTTTCCGGAGAAACTTTTTTCCACTCCGAGGAATTCGAACTAGTACTGAATTTTGCACCGGACGACATCATTTCTGAGTTATACATGTCTAGGATGGAGTGCCGGAGGTGTGGAATATTTGCGAGTGCAGCGCGATCATGGCGGAAATCCAAGCTGCAATGAATTATTCGTTATGGCAATGAATCTTTGCGCTTGATATGTTTCAGGAGCGTGATGAGGCGGTCCCAGGAGTGAGCCTCGATTAGCTGGCGAGGTGGGTGTTAATATTAGAACGAGATCGGACCCGATGTGGGATGCCACGTAATATCGCGGATAAATCCAGAAATACTGCAGCAATGAAGTGGCAGTCTAGGATCTTGCCATGTCAGAAGCAAATCACTTAACGATACAAAGTAGAAGAATTGAGTGGTACCTTGATAAAAGTGAGGTAAAGTGTCGTGAGCGCAAACGGTGCAGGATGCCTGGACATGAGTTGCGTTGAACGCTCCGCCCTCTGCCTACATTCATGAGACCTAATTTAGGAATATTTGCTCTCCCAGATGGGAATTTCGATGTGTATAAATAAATTCGGGATGTTCCAAAGATCATACTTACTAGTAAGCCTGAACGCAGAGGGTAAATTTTCAAGGATGACCGAGAACACATACTGAAGAACATAACCTTATAACTGCGTAGTTTGCAACACGATATGCTTATGTATGCAGACAAGAGAAAAAACTCTTACATTCGAAATAAAAAGAGTTTCAGTGGAGCATCTGCATGACGTCTAGAATAACTAATGAGGCTAGTTAATAATTTTGCTTAATCCAGGGTGAAATACACGGAGTGTAGGCATCTTATTAACATTACTTTCGCTTTTTAATGAGTAATTTTATAGGCACTAGATTCGTAGCAGAGGAATAGGCTATCTAAATTGCGTGGGACGATTCCTTCGGAGAAATGACGTCGAATCGAATATTTCTGGAAATCTCGTGAACCTTTAATGTCAGTCCTTTTTCAAGGATAGAAATAGGATTCAAAGCTATTATTTCGCGAGAATGCCCTTGTTTCAGTAAAGAAATAGCCTGCTCAACCAGTATGACACAAATAAATAAGTTATGGATCCCTACGAGGATTTTTGGTGTTTGTTCCGCATGACTATTTATATTACAGCTATTTATGTACATTTAAACACCTGTTGATTTTGGGTGGCGGATTTCCAAAGGGGAACTGTCTTTTTGCTTTCTTATCCTGGTAAAGACGTGTTTTCTGCGTTTAAGTCGTTTGAATTGCGCTATTTACGGAGGTGGGGACAGAAAATGAGTGTTGTCGCAACAGCAATGAAAGTATGATCGGTAAGAGGCACTTAAGGACCGTAAAGATCGCGAGAGCGTAGAGAATGTTTATGGCTTGGATAATTTCAGCATATTCATGCAGAAATCAGGCACGAAAGCTTTCAAAAACATGAAGGACAAGGGCGAGGTGGGCGAGCGAGGCCTGCATGTGAAGGCCTGAGGTTTGTGAGGTTCACAGTTCGTTTTGCATTCATTGGATTGCGGCAAAATGGAAAACAAGTGGCAAGGATTGTGTCAGATATAATAGCCGATATCATGTTCACGCTGACGGATTAGAAGGGAGGAGAGCGGCATTATGGAAGGTAAGCGGTGTTCCTGGACTTTTAGCAAGACGTGATAACGACTTAGTGAGTAACGTAGTGTCAACAGGATTGGCATGGCGCGCCTTTTGAGGAAATTCCCTCAACAAGGCCAATGAGGCAGCTCATTGCACACAAGAGCAAGAAAAAGTGAAGGAGACGTAGATTCAAAATACACTAGGCCAAGTGCTCGTGCTCGCTGAATGACCTTGTTCCGAGAATGAGGCTCTCTAACTACGATCACATTCGTGGATTCGAGGATCATAATCATAGCTGCAGCAAACTCGAGAATGGGAAGCAGTTTTTGTCGCCAGGTCGTCACATGACTCATTGAATCGAATTCAATCAACTCTGCAGCTATGCCTGATATTTGCCGTTCATCGTGTCGACCGATGGTGCTCTGTTTGCCGTTGGAGGAGTGAATGATGTGAAACGACAGAAGTCCAAGAAAAGATAAATACAGCAATTCCAGCGCAATAATAAATCTACTGAGATTCCACGTCAGAATCAACCATGGATAGACTTTGTCTCCACCTCTTTCGGCCGAAAACCCTGAAAAGACGAATTGAACAAGTCTGCAGGAAATGCCCAAAGCTTACTGCAACTGCAAAACACTCGTAATCCACATGCTGTGTTACCTCTGACGTCAACACAAAGCTCACTTGGCGTCTGATCCAGAGAGAGAGAGAGATCCTGAGGAATTGCGACTTCTCCGGCTTTGCTTATAACAGCGAGTTCGCTTCTGGAGCGAGGACCCCCCCCCCCCTCCTATGGCAATTAGACGTAGGATTAGGGATTCTCCATTAATTGATTTTGGTTATTGCACTGCCCCGCTGGGATAACGTTAGTGTTGTGGACGATTACTAGAATACGGGATATCCAAGAACTTCAGAAAAAGTTCATATTTTCCGGAACGAGTCATATCAGCATTTGCAAGAGATGCATTCGCAAATGTCGAAGCGTGCTTCCAGATTTCTTCAGGAATTTTGTGCCTACAGGAGAAACCACAGTCGAGAGGCACCAATCATCGGTGTTTTATACAAAATGCGGTAAGGTATGGCAGGATTTGCCTGGATAAGAACTTTCATTTGTATCCCGAGGTTTTCAACTCGTGATTCTGGAAAATGCTAAGCCAATTCTGGATATGGCCATCATATTTTGTGGCTTGCTAGAAAACTCAATGAAATAGAGCTATTTTGGGTCAGCACTTCACATAAAAATGCATTAAGAACTACATAGTTGCGAATATCTTGAGTTCTGAATCAGCAAGATGAGTTGCTGGTAACTTATTGCTTACTACTTTACTTACTACGTCTTCATATTACTTACTATGTTTTGCTATTACCGTCGCTATTATTGGACTACGAGTTATTAAGTACATGTTTGCATGCAAACCGAAAAACCTCTACCAGCAGGGTTTGCCCAAATAAGACAATCCATCTACATTCCGGAGTTTTTCTCTTGATTTTTGGAAATCCCAAGCCAATTCTGGATATATCCATCATATTTTTTGGCTTAGACGAACGAACGTCGTGAGAAACCACAAATTTCCCTAGACTTAGATTAAGCGCTAGCAAGATAAATAATCCGCGGGAGAATGAAGTTCCTCTACGATAAGAATAGCTACGCTGCAAGATTTCTGGAAATTTATGGGAGTCGTAGCGAAAGATCCACAGTGATTCCGCACTTCTTCCAGCTTTCCAGACAGCTTGAAATATTGAGGAAATTGCCGACAAAGGCAAGCATTTTCACGCCCTGAATGCTCATAAAACTTCGTCAAGTAGAGCCTTTTGCGGAAGGTCCTGTCGTAAACAAGTAACAATCTCGCCCACGTGAACTTGTGGCTTTTCCCGCTATCCTGACTGGTAAGCGTGAAAAGTATTCAGAAGGTGTAATCAGGCGAGGCGATAGATCCGCTGTTGTGACTGAAATTACAATCGTTAACATGAAGCAAGTTATGGAGGGCAGACGAGTACACGACGTTAATCAGGTGATTGATCAGCAGTAAAGTCTAGAGAACAGAATTGTTTCGGATGGTCGCAAACGCCATAAATGAGGCATCCACCGAGTAGCAGAATCGAATTGAGGTGGCGTACTGGCCGCTCTTTTGGCCGCGATGAAGAGCGGGGCGTACGTCGCGGACACAACATCCACAAAACCGAATTACACGAACAAAGAATATCTTTTTTTTCGAAGGCAAATAAGGCTGGCTAGATCAACCTAACCCATGGGAATCCTTTCGTCTGAAACATTTCATCCAGAGAAGAGGGACAAAGTGAGGAAGGCGTTGAGATAGTAGTACAGGACAGCTTAGCCGTGGATTTAACCGAGTCAACAAGTTGGAGTGTTATAGGAATTGGGAAACCCATGGAGGCACTTCTTTGAACGCTTTGTTTGTATCCGTTGAGAAGCTAAGTACATTTATAGTAATAGCAGTAATAGCGTGGTCCCCACAGCAACTTATCTTCATCAGGGATACTTTATCACTGGCCTAGCAAGGCAAATGAGGAAGTTAGAAGCGATCCAAGACGTAACGCATGGATTCGATGGATGCAGACATCATTAACAGCAGAAATATGCGATCTTTGGAACCAGTTGAGTCAAATCCACAGACGCGATGACTAGCTGTTTTTATCTCAGGAGCTAATCCTCAGATCTGTAGTCCGATCTCTCTATAATGTCTTTGGGAAGGCTAATTTTCTGTTTCTGTCATGTATTGTTATGTTGTTAATTGGTTGTTTTCTTGTTTATCAATTTTTATCGGTTATGATACCAGTTATTTCGTTGCATGGAAGTAGTTAGCGGTTTTTTTTTCAATGGCCTTATATTAGGTTGGTGCAAAAATTTTGTCGGTTTTTTTCGGCGACTTCATTTTTTTCCGCAACTTCACCAAACTACAACCTTGGCAAGCACTATAATTTTAATTATTAGTAAAGACCACTAGTTATTTTATGAGCATATGAGCACGTCACTGGTGCCCTATGTTCAGAACACGCGAACATGTGGAGCGGAAAAATCGGAGACAGCCATTTTTGGGTCTGCATGTTTGGTGATTTTTTTCTTGCGTAGAAAGAGCTTCTGAAACTGGGGAAGGTACAAAGAATACCACGAAATTCCTTAAGAATGTAATGGGTTCTAAACCATTTCCCAGCAAAGTTATCAAAATTTTAGGCAGGTCCTGAACGCGAATTTTGGCCGATTTTGGCCGCGCAGAAAAAGGAACTTTTTGCATTCTACCGGAGCATCTTCGACTTCTCGACTTCTTAGAACAAATAACAGCTGTAGGTGATGCTTAGTGTACTTCTTCGAAATAGCAGCATGGATTGAATCGTCCAGGAAGAATTCCAGAAAAAGCAGAGGGAATGCTTCAAAAAGGGTTTGTCTGCGTTTTTTTTTTTTAAACTGAAGTCGTCAAGCCGGAGCTCGACATTGGATTCGGTAGTGAAAGGAAGTTTTGAACCAAACTGCTCGTGGTCCTATTCAAAAATCAGGTGAAAAACGGGGAAATGAAAGTGCGGTGTCTGTGATTTTTCAGATATTTCCTGCCTTCTAACTGCAGCAAACACCCATTGAACCTATATGAAAGAAGAGCAGGATTTGCTTTACAAATCCATTACCAAAGCTAGTTTTACACGTCATCTGGGGAGAATTATAGTTTTGCAAAAAAAAAATTCTACGAAACTTTTGCACCAACCTATTATGTATACCTGTTGCTGTTGACTTTGTTATTTTATAACCCGTGTGCGATGGAAATGTTATGATCTATAGGTGAATATTCTCATTCATCTGAAGAATAAGATTCGTGACGAGATATAAGAAATGGAGAGGCACGAAAAATCGGCGGCGTAACCACTATTCCAGTCCTAGTTTTCTACTTCCCACGCAGGACCTCATTAGTAAGTACAGCTACGATCATTTGGAGAGCGTTTTCCCACAGCACGTATCTACTTTGGTCGCTTAATCCATACAATTAATGATTAATACTCAAGGATGAGGCAGAAAAAGTGACGTCAATGGTGTAGCTGTAATGAAAATCCTCCCGTGGAAAAATTGTTTCGTAATCCTCTGGCTGCTTCAGAGTGCACGTGGTACTTTCTTTTTCAATAGAAAGGAAAGAAAAACTTTGGTAGAAGTCGGGGATTAGAGCCTTGTTCTTTAAAATGAGCTCTTGTATGAAAATTATAGTTCGAATTCTTTCTTTCTCTTAGCTGGATTTGGAGTTTCTAAAAACACAGAAAAGATGAAAACTCAAAGGCAGAGAGAGGCAGGTGTGAGCTGGATCTGCTCCCTGCTGAGCGACCATCATTTCAAATGCTAATGACCTGAAAACAACGCGAATCCATGATTTCTAGCTCACAAAATCCACTTTTCCCCCTTTCCAACGCTGGTGCAAATCCATTTATCCATTTTCGCCAACAAATTTTTGAGAAGAAAAATGAAGAAGTGAAAGAACAGAGCCACTTTGTGACAGCACTAACACAACAGATACCAGTTGCTGATATGGTGGTTAAGTACCATAATATTTCTACGCAGGCCTGTGAATCCAGAAATCGCTAATCGGGAAAGAATGTCGAAAAATTCCTGAGCATCTGAAAACGTGGAGAGGTTGGTGGCGGAGGCGAGCGAGAGAGGCTCTTGCTGGAGCACTTTTAGCTGTTTTCCTTCGGCGCTCAACTCACCTACTCAAGCGTTCGGATAATCCAGTTGGAGATGGATGGTGGTGTTTCTAATTCGCGTGACTTCACGAGATGCTTGAAATCCCACGTGAGACCCTTCCAACTTGACAAAGAAACTCCTAGAAACTCCCTCAGAAGTTATTTTTGATTTAAAAATTATGCAAACTGGAGTCATACGTGTAGAGACGGTTGTTGAGCTTTGCTTTCATGCAAACGAGTCTGCGGCATTTTCTGAAGGGCTCTTATGCATTTCATTGAAGGTTCACCATCGTCATAGAAGTGTTTCTCAAAGGATACACAGCAAAGAAACAGTCCATTGTAACTACATTACCGCTACTGTGAAGAACAAAACCGTCACATGTCCCCTATTATTCTAAGTAATGTGATGAAGTTAAGGGTAATGTATGAGGCGGATAAGTGTTAGTTTGCAGACACTGCTTACTTGCACGACCGGGGACGTGCATTACAATTTCCATCTGGAGGCCGTGGGTGGCTGGGTGACTCTGGATACAACAAGTGCCTATTTTACCCTTTAAATATCAATAATGCGTTGCTCCATTGCTGAATCATGTGACATTTGGATAACGCACTTGCATTGAACAACAATTAATGGAAATAGACATTAGTAAAAAATTAGATTAGAACGCAAAAGATCACTTAAATGCTCAATTTTTGTGAGTGTACTCAGCAAACCTAAGGAACCGTGTTCTGCATGAGATAGAAAGATGCAAATCCCACGATTAAGACATCACATGCTCGCGCAGAACACGGTTCTAAAAATAATAGTTCTGTACCAGCAATAGTTAAATCCAAGCAAAACCCATAAATATCCATGCATTTCCATGCAGAACCTATGCGTCTCTAAATCCGATGTAAATCCGGTGCAGAACTTACGAAAAACCCACGATTTTCCTAATCTCAGAAATGCAGAACACGGTTTCTGGTTTATCTGAGAATTTCGCGCGGCACGAAATTTTCATGATTCATTTGACTTGTATTTGAGTTTTGTTCCCAGGTAACCTGGGAATCGTGTTTTGCAGGAGACTGAAAGATGCAAATCCCACCATTAAGACATGCGTGCTCAGTCAGAACACGGTTTTTTTTAAATCCATAGTTCCATACCAGCAATTGTTCAAATCCATGCAGAACCCATGGATACCTATGCAAAATCCGTGCATAGCCATGCAGAATCCATACGTCTCCAAAATCCGTTGCAAATTCGATGCAGAACCCACGAAAAACACACGATTTTCTCAGTTCCATGCGTGGGTTCTGTAAGGGTATGCATGGGTTTTGCATGAGTATTCATGGATTTCGCATGGGTTTTGCATGGATTCGATCATTGCTGGTATAGAACTATTGATTAAAAATTCATGTTTTGCATGAGCGCGCATGCCTCAATCGTGTGTTTTTCATCTTTCAATCTCATGCAAAACACGCTTTTCAAGTTTGCTGAATTCTGGACTCTTCCGCAGCAGTCGAAACTCTTGTTTGAATTTCGCGCGCACTTCATTTGACATTTCATTATTTTTTTCATTTTTTCCTGATGCCCCAATGATGAATGATCTTTTCCAAATTCTTCTTCAAATTTCGGATTGCGCGCGCAATTTGAACAAGAGTCTCGATCTAGGCGAAGGAATGCAGAATGAAATTATACTCCTTTTCTGTTCATATTTTCCCCACAAGTCTGTAACGTTTCAGAAAATGAATGGTGAATAACATCAGAAACATCAAAAGAAGCTGGGAATGACTCGAACAATTGCTTATTCTTTCACCTTGAGCGGCTCTCAAGGCTTGCAACTACACTTTTCTTGCTATCCCCATGTGGTATGCGTCTTCCATCAGTTTCCAAGGAAACTCTTACGAATACTTAGAATGATTGAGAGCATACGAGAGGAAATAAGAAGTGAAAAAGGTGGAAAAGATGGAATAGCAGTGAGGAATTGGATAGATTTGAAGCCATTTATAAAGCACTGTAACAAGGCATTGGCAAGAAGGCGAAAAGGACGTGACAATGAGCCTCTTTCGACTTTTTGCGACAACTTTTCTAGAAGAAATCAAAGAGGAAGTAACTATATGGAATAAGAGTCCTAAGATTTAGAGGTTTTGAAACCGCAACCTAAATTGTGGAAAATTATGCCTTTAGAGCGTTGTCCCACTAACAAAAGCAACTTTCTGAAAAAAGAAGAAATTTCCGGCAACCTCAGATGTGATCATATACACCGCTGAGACTTTTTCATCCTTTGACAGGGATCACGGAAGTAGATCCATGATGAAGGACGTGGTCCCTGGTGTTATTACAGTGACATTCTTTATATTCTCACCACCTGCTCTTCGGCGGCAGTAATAAATTGGAACAGTGCATCCATACATTGTATAGGAAAATTTGTGTATGAAGTAGTCTTCCAGTTGAGTTTCTTATTGACCTAGGCCCAATGAACGCTGATGTTCAATAGAAATAGGAACTTGCGATCCCCCTCCCCCCC
>KN726835.1:21128-35967 GCA_000816745.1 Ancylostoma duodenale
CCCCCCCCCCCCCCCCCCCCCCCGTTTCTCAAAAAAGTACCTCGAACTGGCCCACTAAACTGCAGGCCTATTCGTTTAACTTAGGTTTTCGCCTTTGTGAAGACTCGCAAGAAGTATATTGTGGAAGTTCCGTGATTTTTCGCAAGGAAATAAACGGAAACATAACAGTCTAAGTTGAAGAATGATTGGAATACTGCATACAAAACGGCAAAAGCATGCAAATAATATATTCCGATTTACCTGAATCAGTTGACAAAGTGCTCGTGAAATATTAATTTAAAACCTATATACGTATATATATAATTGATTGTTGGATTGCTAAACTTACTGGAAACAGAACGTTCTAAGTAATAGTAGGAAACTCCTTTTCTTCTTTCCAAAGGATTCCAACAGGTGTTTCACAAGGAGGCGTACTTTCTTCATTAATATTCAATAGCAGACCCTCCTTCTGAATTAAAATCCTTCAGTGTTACATGGTGATGACGTCAACATTTACCACACTATTCATGACAAAGAATGCATGACAAGCCTTCAGTTATGTAGCTATACAACAAGTTCTACATAAGTCCAAAGTAGATGAAAAACCTATATCGGCGTATATCCGTACAACGTATCCGTAAGACATATGCTATCACATGTGTCAATAAAATATTGTAAAAACATTTCAGTAACCAGACTATCGACTAAATCTAGAGACAGTTTTGAGCTGCGTGACCAGAGTTTTCTCCATGATTGTATCCTACTACTTTATTCGCATTATAGATCTCTGTTTACAAAAGGACTCCTCATAACGTCCATTCTCCTTGAAATGTTTTGACCAGCAAAAACTCACCGTTTTTTAAAGGCATGTAAGGTCTACGTACGACGTATTCTTGATGTGCTACCTCCATCTTCAGTCCATATAAAAAAGGAAATACATGCCCGGCATAGCGCTCAAAATTGTTTCGTAGAAAACTATGGTCAGGATGAGTAAACTACGCTATTCTGGAACACTCCGTGGAATTGAAAACTGTAAAATCCTTGACTTGAAATCATTTGAAGAGAGAGGGCGGAATGACTTATTAATTCTATGTAAATTTATGAAAAGATTGGTCAGGATCGATCCCAATGAGCTCTTCGCTCCCACGCCCCCTCCTCTTGTTCCAAAAACAATAGGAGCTGCGCTCGGGCGTTCGACGGTAACGACTAAAACTTAAATCAGATCGGAGTTTTTTACCTATAGAGTTTATTCCGAATTCAGGCTTGCTTATGTATTTCTTAAAAAATACTCCCTCTTTAATGGGGTAGAAAAGAAGGATGAATGACTTTCACATCTGATTTTTGTAGGTTTCCTACATATAACTAGCTATTGCTTGTACATGACATACATATAATGGCTACCACCCATTTAGTAGCACGCCACCAGTTTCGGGCGATCAATTAGCGAAAATTTGAAATCCGCATCTAAGGCTTAAAGTGAGCAATCAGGAGGTACTTGAGAATGTAATAAGATATAACATGCTCTTTCTCTCCTCAACTATGCTGTTCTGGAAAATGCTTCTAAATGGAATTATGCATAATGCAATCAATGCTCAAAATGCAACTATTCTTGAGAATATTTCCGGCTCTTCCTTGCACTACTTTACTGGATCGATACAAAATTAACTATAACTCTTTAAAATTGAGCAATTTGCTATAGCAGCATAGATGTGCAGCTGTTCACCTTAGGGAAGAGCAGAATTTGTCAACTGACCTAAAAAATTGAGAAAAAAGGATTCACGGCACCAACAAAGTTAAAGCATGCACTTTCGCTGCGGGTTTCTTTCCAATTTGTGCTTCTAACAACCATCCAGTCTTCGATGGAAAAAATTTCGAGGCTTTCAGTATACTCTTGATTCAATAAAGTAGAATTTTTGTGCAAATTTGACGTTTTGTTTCTGCGCTTGGCTTTTGCCGATGCAGAAAGTATGGCAATAATAGTCGAAATAAAGAACTGAGCAGAAATTTGTTTGAATTGTATCACCCCTTTTCCTTTGTGCATGGGTGGATATAACAATTTCATATGTACAAATTTTGAAAGGAACGACGACAGTGAACATTTAACTTTCTAATCCTCTTTGATATGCAACAAAAAGTAAGCTTTACCAGCCTAGAGCTCTATCAAATTCTCAAACTTGCTGTCGATAGCTCATCCCAAGGCTGAGATGTATGAAATTCTCATATTCAGATTTCACAATGTCCTGGAAATGTGGCAGCCACGATGTGTCTATTGAAAAAAATAAACAAAAAGAAAATATGTGAACATTAGGGTGGTAAGAAAGTCTTGAGCCGTTTGACACTTCTTTCTGCTTCCTTTTTGTCATCCAGCATGCAATAGAATTTACTCAACAATATAACCACCATAGTTAGTTACTACAGCGCCCCACCTAATGGGCAGGTCCGCGGTCCCCTTTTCCCAGAACAGGGGAGACTAGGGAGTCAAAGAAATCGCTGACCACTTCTTCAACATCCTTGACTGTGGTGAAATTTTTCTTAGCTAGAAATCCCTTGAGGGAGCAAAATAAGTGGTAGTCCGAAGGTGCAAGGTCAGGAGAATGGGGTAGATAAGGAACCATGACCCAGTCCAGCTCCTCCAATATTTCACATGTCTCTTTGTATATATGAGGCCCAGCGCCATCATGGCGTAGGTGTACAAGAAAGTCGTTCCGGCCGTTTTTCTCAAATGCGACTTTCTGGAGCTCATTGGCGTAAATGTTACCGGTGACTGTGCGGTTTGCAGGAGCAGCTCATAATACAACATCCCTCGCAAATTCCAGATTGTTTTAGCGGATCTTCTCCTGAACGGAGCCAGTCGGCACAACGCATGTTAGAGTCGTAGAGGACCCAACTCTCACCTCTAGTAATCAGGAATGGTGGTAAACCTCTTGGAACGACGACGAAACGATGAGCGGAAGGTCGCGGTGATCTGTCAGCTTCGGTTTGCAGGCATGAACAAACTACGAGCTAACTGACAACTGTGGCCTCCGAATGATGAGGCTTTTGCAAAACTTTCCAGCCCTCAGAGGTTTCGAACCTTCACACATGAAACACTAGGTGTCTTCGGAATATGCTGACATACCTCTGAACCATAGATTCCAGAGCGAACGGAGCTTATCATCATAGCCCAAACGGCCAGTGAATCTCTTCCCGTATAACCTAACTTTGATGTGTTAAGCTCAAAAACATAACTCCCCACCCATAAAACATGTGGGATTCTATCTGGGAAGGTGTAGGGCTCAGCTGTCAAAATCAGCCACCGGGAAATCAGAGTCATCAATGACCTCCGGTACCTGAAAATGCGTCTTCACCAAAAAGGAGTCAGTGTGCGCTCAACTGGCTACAACGATGAACCCAGACCATGAGCAAAACGTCCCCTGGAGGACTTTTTCGCGACACGATGAGATCGCCGTCTGCGTCTCGCGCGCCGCACGCTCTTTTGCTCCCCGTATTCTCGTCGTTTCATACTGGCAGCAAGTTCAGCGTGACGGTAAGCTCACAGTTCGATTTCGAACTGTGAGTTCACTTGCAAGTATGCTCCCCGTTTCGTCATAGTGTTTAAGCACCATACTCAAAGAACCACGTTCGAACTAATGAAGCTTACATTACTTCTTCCGGAGTTCCGCGTAAGCTGGTAGTTAGCTGCTAGTTAACGTTCATCGTTAACTGACAGTTTCAATAGGTTTACTACCACCCCAGGTAAATACCTTTCGGCGTGGGCAGAGCAGAAAAACTGATTATGGCTTGGAGGACCTCTTATGGAATTGACGTCGTAATTAAAGTAAGGGAAGGTAATTCGGCTATGTATGCCTATTATGGAGAAGCCCCGAGGTTGGCCTACAACTACTACGCGGTTGACCACGGGTACCAATCAATAATCAAAAGTTCTGGAACTTTCAAAAAAAATCAGCTCAAGACTTTCTTCCCACCCTAATATTACCATGGGTAATATGGTTACTTCGCATTCACTACATCCATGGCTGCTGCGCGGTTCCGGGATCTTCCCAATTCCTCAACTTTTCACCACAGAAATTCGAGAAAATTGAAAAATTACCTTATCACTGTCCTGGCATTTTGTTTCTAGAATAATCAAACACGAAATATAACAACAATCTCAACGAAATCTTCTTCTAGATGTGTTAACCTATCTTCTGCCTCACCACGTTGTCATGATGACAAATAAATAACGATAATCGAACATAAAAATTAACTATTCTTCTATGATTGCGAAATATGGGACGCCAGTCATGATTACGTGAAAGAAGTTTTCATATTCATTATAATAGCAGACTACTGCACATCCATCATGGATGTGACTGGTGAATACGTGGAATTCCACAATTATGGAGAATTGGAATAGCAAGCAGTGACTTTTGAAGTAGATGAGACTTAACCAGAAAGACTCTCCATTGTAAATTCCCTCGATTGGACTCACGTTTCAAATCCAATCAATTTCTAGCAGAAAACCACGCTTGCCAGTTCAACCAGGAACGATCCAGCCAGAGGACTCCATGGAGAATGAGATTTTCTACTGTCATTGCTCTGAATCCAAGAACAGTTTTCATTTTCTTTCATGACAACAACTTCTGCATGGGCTACCATAAATCCAACACTTTTTCGGAGGTCATTCGTCTTTGTATGCATACCACCTTTTTGTATAGGAAAAGAGCAACACCAACATCAAAAGAGCAAAGTTAAACAGAGAAAGTGAAGGGGACTCACTTCTGACGCGCAAGGCTAGGATAACCACGTAATGTTGAATATTCATCACTTCGAAGTAGCTGATTATTGAAGTATTGTGAAAAAAGGAGACATTCGCTCGAACAGGTGAGAGTAGAGGCCACAATGCTGCTGGTGCATTACAGGAATAATAATGATGCGTCAAGAAAACTCGTCTACCCAACAGCTGTTCGAGATGTGGACAGTCTGCATTGAAAAGAACGGAAGAAATGAGCCGTTAGGAGTATTCTAGCGAAGGAAACGTTCATTGCACCATGCAATTGACGAAGATGAGTTCCTATACAACTTATGTGTTCGCCTGTTCGCTTCTGTGGTTTTTCTATTGCCGAGCCTAAGGCGTAATTTCATATGAATCGATCTCTTTCTCGCTTGTATATGTTCTTCTACCTGATTTAATAATTCCATTGTGAAAAGTTCTCTGCTGAGTATTAGAGCTTACTTACTTAACTCTTTGCTGGCGTCTGGAGATGTGGGCCTGTCCCGCACCCAGTACGCTGCTGTAGGTGCCACTGGATTACAAATTACCCGAATGATATGCTTCCATTCTTGACGATTTGCAGCGGTAATTTCAGCTCCAACGATACTGCACAATGTCTTCAGATGTGCTTCGATTTGGTTGACTTAGGTTTTCTTGACGCCGCCAGCTGCACTTTTCATTGCATAGGTCATTTCCTCCACAAAAGAGTATGTGGTACTCGGATGGAGTCCATCCTGCAGACATACTCAGACCAACGTAATCTTCGTATTCGGAGTTGTTCTTCCACCGTTGGCTGATGTCCACATCATTTCGAATCGTTACATTTCGCTAGCGATAATTACTCCGAGAATCTGATGAACACACCGCATTCCGAAGGCCTCAGGCTTGCACACGTCCAGCTTCAGCAGGGTCCATGTTTCAGATCCGTACAAAAGAATTGGCATCACTAACGTTTGAAACAGGCGCATATTCGTCGTGAACGAGATGCCGCTTTCCTCCCAAACACACCATCTAACTTGCTTTATTTCTACTTTCGCCATGGTATGAAGGAAAGTGATGCTGCGCAGAACATTTGCATTCTGGAGGAAGGATATGCCTGACAAGAGCGCTGGAGTTTGACTTAGGCTGCTCCCAGATGACCAGGAAAAAGCAGGGTGGGCGGGGCCCAACAGCAAGGGGCGGGACATACTTCCAGTTACCGATTCACTCAGGCCACCCCTCCTACCTCAAAAGTTCAAAATTTTGAAGAAAAAAAAAACGTGGGAGCCCGTCTGACCACCTAATATCAGGCTTGTTCGAAATTGATTGCGGAAACGGACACTCCAGTTCAGAGTATTATAACTCGGCTCAAACGCAACGTTATTCATCAACTTGACCTTCACCCCCTTTGTTCCACCTTTCCTAACAATCTTAAAATTGTCTGTATCTACAGTAAAAACTAAGAACGCTAGAATCTGCGAGCTTTTGGAAGGCGATTTCAGCATGCTCCAGGTCAGCAATCTGCTATCATCACAGGTTTGCACTTGGAGCTCGAGAGAAGTGATATCCAGCAATGGGAAGTTTCAAGGAATGAAAAGAATGAGTGAGAACCTCGATGCTTATTGTGTCACAACTTCTGCCGTGCGAGTTTTGTAGTTCGAGGCCTAGGATTACCTTCGACCAGGGGAAAACCTGCTTCTGTCCACGACTGCCAACCACATCTGAGCTAGATTTTCAGATTTCAACCTAAAAATATAATACAATATGACGAATCTACTGTAATTGTCTGTCCAGGGTTTAGAAGGCTGTAGTGGATCACACCCTCACAACACCGCCAAACTCCTGACACAATCTCGATAGGGTTAAGATTTAATTTAGGAAAGCGTAGAGGTGAAAAAATGTCTTTACTCCTATGCATCCGCGTTTCCTGTTATCGTATAGAAAAAAAGGCTTTATCAGCAGTATTTATATGCTCCTTCTAGGACTTAAAATCAAGTTAGAAAAGATGTGACAGTCAGTGAAACGTTACTCATGAGTCAGATTGCAGGGTGTTCACTTCCGTAGCCTTCCTACCATGTCGATTAAAGTAAAATGTTTTGAATCTGCAGTACAGTGAGCATCCATCCCTGTCTTTAACGTCCGGATGGTAGGACCAAATTCCACGATTGTCCTCAACAAGTGATGCTCAAGGAACAATGTGCGATCACGGCCAGGATTGTCTAGTGATTCAAAATTGCCGGGAGAAAATTTCGCGAACCAGTATCTCACTGCTCATTGGAGAGATGATTCCAAGCCAATACAAACACAGGATTAACGCCTCACCTTCAGCGAAATATGATCGAGTTTGAATCCATTAACCATGACCACCTAAAAATCGCGTTGGCTCATCATTTGTTCGTGACTCTATAAAAACCACAGGAAACAGCTAGCCGGAATTTTCAAGAAGCATTTGAAAAAAGAGGAAAAATTCTACCAGGAAGTCATTAAGTTTGGGTTGCAATTGCTCAAATTCGAAGAAGAGAAAAGTTTATTTATGCATACCGCAAAACGGCAAATACTTTCGCACCAGCCTGATACATATGCATGAGTTTGACTAGTTTCGACATATGCTTTTGAGGTAGTTGTTATTACAGTAATTAGGGTTTGCACTCGCAAGCAATTGTGTTCATGGCGAATGCAAAACAAGGATTGAAAAAAGAAATGAGAAACAATGGGTGAAGAGATAGTAATTATTACAAAGGTGAACAGAAAAAAAGAACAGCGAAGTCCAATGTAAGAAGAAATGAAACAATACGGGTACAGTGTAGCAAGAGCAGGATGCAATGGAAATCCGATCCTAACATTAGGCATGCACCAGCTGCGTGAGATGGAACAAATTTGAAAAAGAAGCTTAACGCCGAAAATAGGGAGTATCGGCTTCAAGAGTTGGCTTATGGGCGTAACTGAATGGATCAGGCCTACTGCTAACATCCAAGACATCAGAGTGTTTCTCTGTATCATTGAATTTGTGGCGTTGGAGAGCAGGATATCCTCATTAGGGTGGAACTTCCGGCCGAGAATCCATCCTTATTCACGCTACCTAGCAGCTCGACCACAAGCTTCTCAATGAGCCTTGGAGGACGTACGAGTGGGCCAGATGTCTGCCAACTCAACGAATCATAGGCGTGCCTCTAATAACAATACTGGTTTCCGTGAGATAAGCACCAGAAATCAAGCTGCTTAGTGTCTGGAAGAAGAAAACAATACAAGGCAATAATTAACATACTACTGGGAGTTGCGTCTGCTCTGGAGTGAATACTAACGGCTTCATGGCTCCAAATGAATTTTGGGCCCAGACGACCTACAAGAAAATAATTGGTTTTCGTCCACAAGTTATCGTAGGGAGATCAGAAAGCTGGGAAAGTCATTATCCACAGAATGAGACACAAATAGCTGTGCAATCACAATTTTCACATGGTCGTTGCGAGGCATTTGTCGACCATGTCGCCAAAACGACGCGCTAACAATGGAAAACCAGTGTTGCGGTTGGATTTTGGCTATCAATATATTGTATATGTATAGATGAAGTGAGGTGCGGATTCATGGAATAATTGTTCGTTGTGCTACGAAAAATAGACATAGGTGCGTCTGAATAAATCCTGCAATACGACATAGCGTCTACGCTCGACGTCAGTGATAGTGCATAAAGTCTCGATTTCGATTCAGCAAAAATAAAAAGCTTAGCGTGACAACTTGCACTATCACATGCAATTTAAGTGTTATTTGCGATTCTGATTGCTTCCTAACAGAAGACGTTGAGGAGATTGAGATGATTACATGAAGTATAACAGGGAGGTAAGTAGAGAGAAGAATCATTTTGTAAACTATGCTTCACCCCAAATTTTATCGTAAGCGTTTTCCAAGAAATACACGACGCAAAAGTGCACAGCTCGTATTGTCTCTGCGAAATAAGTGGAATCATTCAGAAGTACTCCAGGCAAGTCTCAGCCAGAGCCAATGAGTCAGACGACTACAAAGAATTAAATGGGGTAAGCTCTAGGCTACGAATACTTTCCAGAAAAAAAACCGCGTGTACTGCACTCTGTCAGAAGCTCGTAGCATCTGTTCAGTTTTCACTAGAGTAATTAGAAGTGCAGTTCCACAACATGTCAGTGCTTGAGAATTTAAAAAGTTCTGATCATGCCCTTGATGAAATTACTTGTTACATAGCTTTATCAGTTAAGCGTCTCCTGGTAATTAGAAATATGGGGAGCTCCAGATGCCTGAGAAAAAAACTGAATTCGAGCCAAGCATGAATTTATTTTTTTCCGGGTGGAAAAAAAGAGGAAGCAAACTAGGAAGTACATGTCACTAGCATAGGAAAGGTAGCTAAAGAGTGAAGTGGATTTGCAGAGAATCCATGACATCTGTGTTCGTTCGATGAGTCGTGAGATAACAAGGAGGAAACTGGATTTTACTATGTATATAGTGATTGAAGGACGCCTACTGGCATCAGAAATACCTAGAAAGGCATAGAAAAAATATGCTGACATGCGACCCTTCCCAGAAAGTTTGATTTTCAATCCATCAAAAAGGGGCTACCCACAGTTTTTTTTTGCATCTTTTGGAGTTTTAAACATCTTCACTCAACGACTATGTTTCTACAAGGATCCAAGAAGGGATTTGTCGTTGGAAAAATTGACAGAGGTTCCTCTTCCATCTGCATCCTTTACAAGGAAGTCTTTGAGAAGTGACAGCAACTGCCTTGTCTTTACTTTTTGTGGATTACCCACCATAAGCAAGGTTGTTATTCGGCCTAAGCACTGAACCTTGCCCGCATTAGCCACGAAAAAAAGCTATCCTTTTTCCGATAATCCCTGGTGCATCTTCATTCTTGGGATCTACTAGGAATTAGGAATGGGATTTCCTTTGATGTCTGATCAGACGCACAATGAAAAACTGCCATAATGACAGTAGTGCAGAAACCCGACATTTTCTGGATAAACATGAGGCTGATATTAGTAATAAAAGGAACAGATCATCAATATACCTCTAGGAAGGCGGCGAAGGTGGGAAGTACAGATGACCTGCGTGAGACGGAGAATGAGGAAGTTGAAGAATATGCAGGCTCGCAGTAAAGAGTAGGGCCGAAAAAAAAATAGAAAGTCGAGGAAGGCGAATATGTGCCCTCAGATGAGGTTCAGTCACTCATGTGACTGATACACTTTGTGGTGTCGACCATTTGTTGATGCAAGGTCTCCTAAACCATATTAAAAGCATATTATTAGGTTGTCCAAAAAGTAATTAGACAAATCTAACAATTTACAATTTTGTTGATAATTTTATCTGAACTCGCTATCCATCAATCTTTTAACCTCAGTTATTTTCAACCACGTAGCGCCATCTATCTGGAAGAGAGTGGGATCCCCCAGGCGAGCAAGTCGTCTGTGCACTTGAATTCGTCTTCCCAAGAACAAGACTAGAACGACCTGAAGGCGTGATAGTCGCTTAGTGCTAAGTCACGCGAATATGATCCAGCATCTCATTGCTCTTCCTGGAAGTGTGTGGCGCTTCATTGTCCACAACGAGAAGAACTCTTTTCTTCCGGGATGGCAACTTCGCAGGATTTCGGTCACTTCCTCCAGTTGGCTACAAGACAAGTCAGAGTCCATTATAGAGCCAGTTGGGATAAGCTCTCATAAGGCCGGACCACTGATGTCCCACCAAAAAGCCAGCAGCTCTTTTTTAGTTGTCATGGTCTTCGCGCTTTGGCTGTGGTTTTGGCAGGTCCCAAAAATTGACCCAGTGTTGTGGTGAACAGTATTATCGTTGGAATAGTACTTCCCATCCATGGTGACTACTGAATCGATCCATCCAAACGTACGGCGGCAGCTGAGAAGAGAAGTACACACGTCACTTCGCCTCTTTTTGTCCCATGTGCTCAGGACGTCAGTTAGAACTCGAGCCAGCCTTGAAATTTTGCCAGAAGTCCGAAGGATGTTGTTTCACTGGACAGCTTCTTTTATAGTAAATGAGCTGGGAACCTCTGTCACGTACACTAACTAATATGTGAAGCACTGTTGATCCATCTTTGCAAGTAACCGAGATATGACATTTAGAACTTACCACACCAAATTGTGTAATTATTTTTCGGACAAGCCAACATTAGGTTGATGCAGGAATAACCCGCGTTTTTTGCATTATAGCAGGTTTTCGCCTTTTGAATTTGAAGGCTCATGGACTTTTTCCCACAAAAATCTTCTAAAAAACCTACCCACTAAAAAAATCTTGTTGTGGTTCCATTTATGTTCATTACATTGTGGTGTACAGGTTGAGAAATGTACCCACCACAAAATGGTAACTTCGACATCGTTGTCCAGGCTACCGGAGAAAGGTTACCTAACGAACTCCAAAGTCGGTTCCGGTGGAGTGGACTGGATTAGCAAACTCGGAACACTCGGCTTAACTTGTTAGATGTGTTAGAGTTCCATATAAGTATCCATGTAATGGTAATGCACGAAACGGATCTGAACGTCAAAATCGAAAGTCCTTGTCGAAAAGATAGATGGACTGCGCGTGCGGTTTCATAGCGTCGCGGTCGCGAAATCGTGGAGGGACCTAGTTGGTCCTCTCATTTAAAGCATGCTCTTGCCGCATCTCTCGTTCAGGTCCCGCCGCGATTGTGCGGCCAAGGAATCCGTCTATCTTTTTGATAAAGACTATATAATGAAATGAAAAGCTTCATAGTTCTGAAAATACTGTAGTAATACCAAAACTTTTTCTACTTTCACTAGATGTTCCCTCATCGAAGTCCTGATAGTGATAGCGAAATAACCAATTTCCTGTCCATCCACTACAGAAGGTTTAGAGCATGATGTAGCGATGTTGAATGAAATTATCTTCAAGGCTTCTTAATGAATGAATCGTGGATAATGTTTCTATAGAAAAAGAGATAGCAAAGGTCGATATTTCAACTGGAGAAAATTGATAGTAAAAAGCACTGGGCTGCTTTTGCAGGGAGCTGATAATTGGCTATCCGCGAAAAGGTGGGCGTAATGCATTGGCGCATCTTTGGAATGAAGCCGAAGATTCTATATTGCCGGAACTTATAGAACTCCCTGTAGGACAGGCTCGTCTTTTCCAAAAGAAGATATTTTGTGCATATTTTCAGAAAAAAAAATGAATATGCCGAAGGACTTGAACTAAGATCAACGTCAGTGAGCAACAGCAGTGGACCACCCAAATAGCCAAAGTTGCCCTGTTGACATTATTCACTGGGGTGTATACGAAACCGCTTAATCTCGAAATGAGCCCCATGGTGTGAAATATTGATAGGTGAATAAAATTAAGTGTGAACTATGATATAAAATACCTCTTAGGCAGCTCAAGCTTCCTACTTCTACCACTGCTTTGCACAGGAACTCCAACGGCCGAAAAGCTCAACGCATGCTTGGTTTTGTTCCGGCAAAATTGGGTTTACGTAAGAGCAAATCACTCATGATTAGTATTCCATATATAGCTACAATTAGGCATCCTGAAGGGAAGGAAGTACAAATCATGCGAAAGCGTAAAGACCAGTGATGGCATCAAACGACGCTCAGCAGAAGCTCAGAGTTCAAATGGAACTAGCTAGAGGAAACTACTCGAAGCATCGCCAGCATTCTTGAGACTCACCAAATCTCGAAGTGTTTTGACCAACAATTCTCGAGAGCAATCCAATCCAGTGTCGCAAATCCTTGTCTTAGATGACGACATGTAAGCTTCTTTGAAAACAGGCTATTCAGTGCAAATTTATGTAACTGCAGGTGTCAATAGTTGACATTTCAGAAAATTAATTGAATGCTACATGGATGCTGAGATTTCCTGGGATGCACGTAGTTTTAATGGTAATCTCATGGAAAGTAATCGCAAGAGAAAAAGCTACAGTAATGGACATTCGAAGCAGAAGGGGAAGTATTCGCTCCATAAGTTGCGAAGATTGAGTCAACATCCTCAGCACAAGAAACAATCAGGAGAACCTAATCCCTGATAAGCGCTACTTCTGATAATAAAAGTCTCAACAAGAAGCTAATACTCTCTGCACTTCAGCGTTTTACCTAGAAGTGTTGGATTGAGACATTAAGAAACATTCAGTTTTTTGTTGTGGTGGGCGTTCACCTTCTGGATTTGTGGTGTTGGCATCATTGTGGGAACATTCGCTTCTCTTCAAGGAAATCTACACAAATGCCGCCGCAAACATGTTTTTGGATTTCCTTAATATTCCCTATCCGTATTTCAGGGTTTATCCATACAAAATTAAAACGTCATTCACGCACGTACCCTAGTTGTAAACATGTTTATACCTTGCTTCTAATATTTTATGAAACTCGTATTTTCTCGACGGTCACGTTATAGAACTTTTATGTTTTCGAAGGCATACCAGGGCAAAAACAGAAGGATATTTCACAAATCTGAATACTGTGAGCACTTCCTAACTGGACGAATTGGATCGAAAAAGCTTGTTATTTTTGGTGTGGACAGGGGGTACCCTGTTCAAATTTGCATTGAAATCAGCTTGGAAGCTAATGAGAGGGCCTGCACGCAGCCGGAATTCGGTGCTTAAAGGGTATGCGTAGTCAGGACTGGTTGAAGAGGGGTGTTGACAACATTTATATAATACCTCTACCTAGTGCGTGAGGAAAGGTGTTGACATTTTTGAACTTCTACTTACTGAGGGGGGTGGGGGGTGGGAGGAGATGTTGACATATTTGCCTATTTTTTCCGCCAAGCTGTCATTGCTAGACTTTACGTGCTACTTAGATTTATTTATTCATTTATCCATTTCATTAATTCATTTGAACGAACCCAGGAAGCTCCATAGGAAAAAAACAGTAATCACAAGCGATACACTACGAAAAGCAAAAAAAAGCACGAGAGTAGTAAAAATATTTCTGGCCAAAAAAAAATAGTGGTATCTGCAATAGCTAAACAATATTGATGTTATGCAGACAAGAATGAACAGGGCGCGTAACCAAGTGTTCAATACATTTTTTTTCGTCATCAAAACCAGTAAAACTTAATAGTAAAGTAGTAGTACGTCCTCAGGTGCTCACAAATAATTGCGCATGTTACTATAGAGTTTGTTCCGTCAGTATCGTTCTCTCTAACGGCTCCATGCAGCTCGTTTCACGGGATATTTGACGCAAGGGGTAATCGGAAAACGTTGACCACATTCAGTTTCTTCTCTATTTTAGCCGGAGGTTTTTTAGGAACGGCATTTCTCCAAGCTAGACTATCGCCTAGTTCTACAAGAGCCTTGACAAATTGAAACACTCTATAGGCAACGTTCTTGTACGCTTTTAAAAATCTTGCGTGTCTAAAAACAGTACAACGCTGAGTCTAGAGCTGGAGGTTAAACCTATGAAACCAAATACACAGAAAGTAGAAGATTTGAACGATAGGAAAAATTTTTAAAAAATTCCAAGACGAACTGGAAGCTTGCGAATATGTAGTTGAGCTAATTCGCAGTGTGCGAGCAGTATCTACTATTTTGGCACATCCTATGTAATCGTTTCAGAATTTTTGGATCTTCGCTAAGGAAGTTCCAAATGATCAATAATAAGAAGAAGTTTGCATTCCTTGCTATAGCATCGGTGTGGTTGTTGGACCTCAAGGAGGTATCTATGTATAACCACGTCTAGGTCCGTAACAATTGTGCATTGCTGCGAGTACGGTCATTTACTTCATAATTAACTGGATCACTACTACTGATATGACTAATGGGACATTTAGTGGGACTCACTGAGATGTTTCATTTGAAGGACCGCTGTACTGCTTCTGTAGTGGTGACAGTCTTGAAGAAGAATATTCTACTACATATCTTGTATATACTTCGATATCATTAAGATTTCGTCACATAAATCTGCAGCTTAATATCAGTTCAACTTTTTATAAATGTGCGAGGTGAATGGTGCAAATGAGAACATAGGAAGCAGAACGCTTCCCTGCAATACCACACTTCTGTAGTGTTATCTCTCAGAAAATCCCACTCTTACTTTAACAGTCATATATGTGTGTACCTGTTCTCTGAGTAGGATTTCAAACACTCAAGTATTTGGTCACGTATTCCAGTTAGTAATGGCCTTAGCGATAGTTTAATATGAAAAACTT